>PVIY010008425.1:0-77049 GCA_004026745.1 Myrmecophaga tridactyla | reverse complement strand
TTTGTTAAGTTTTTTAATTAATAAAAAAGTTTTTAAAAAAATGGGTCATTCTAATTACAATTGTGACAACCACATAATAACATCTTAATAGATGCTAGTTAAAAGTAGAAAACATTACATTAACATTTATTGTTATTTCAGCCCTTCTCTGACAGTGAGGAACAGATTTTTTTTTATTCCATAATGTTAATATATTTATATTACAGTTCAACTGCATGGAGTACTTACATTGACATTGTCATATGCATATGCTACAAGACAAAGCATCTTATTAAAATGAATTGACTTAGAGCAACTAGAAGTAAAAACCTAAAATTGTGGAATTGTAACCGATGCCAAACTCTGAAATCTGTTATACAACTAACTGTTGTGCTGTCCTTTGAAATTTATTGCTTTTTTGTATGTATGTTATTTTTCACACACACACACAAAAAGTTGATTGTGATGATAAAAAATATTTATGCCTTTCTCCCACTCTTTAAGGAAAACAATACACTCTTAAACAGCCAATGGGCCAAAGAAGAAGTTACAAGAAAAATGAGCTAATATCTTGAAACAAATGAAAATGGAAACAAAACATACGGGATGCATGTAGCAAAGGAAGTGCACAAAGGGAAATTTATATTATAGCTGTAAATGCTTACCTTTAAAAAGAAGAAGGAGGTGCGACGGTGGCTCAGTGGCAGAATTCTCCCCTGTCATGCTAGAGCCCCAGGTTTGATTCCTGGTGCCTGTCCATGTGAAAATAAATAAATAAATAAATAAATAAATAAATAAATAAATAAATAGATAGATAAATAAGAAGAAAGATTTCAGATCAATAACCTAACCTCACATCTCAAGGAACTAGATAAAGAAGAGCAACTAAGCCCAAAGTGAGCAGAAGGGAGGAAATAATAAAAATTAGAACAGATTTAAATGAAACAGAGAATAGAAAAACAGTAGAGAGGATCAATGAAACCCAAAGTTGGTTCTTTGAAGAGATCAGTAAACTTGATAAATATTTAGCTAGACCAAAAAAGAAAAAAAAAGAGAGAACACAAATAAAAATCAGAAATGAAAGAGGGACATCACTACCAACCTTACAGAATTAAAAATGATTATAGGAGGCTACTGTGAAGAATTGCACACCCACAAACTAGATAATTGAGAGGAAATGGACAAATTCATTGAAATGCACAAATTACCTAAACTGACTCAAAAAGATACATAAGATCTCAACAGACCAATAATAAGTAAACAGGTTGAATCAATAATAAAAAACTTCCAATCAAACACTGTTTGGCCCCACCACAATCAAGACAGTGGAGTAAGGACCTTCAGGAATCCATCCTCCACAGAAGTTTGAACAACTAGTAAAACATGGCAGAAAAGTCCCCTTGAGGGACTGGGGAAAAAACATGAAACTATTAAACTTCCCTACCTGGAGAATTCCAGATATTCTCTCAAGCATTAGAGAATACCAATTTAATAAGCCAAGCCCTCAATCTTGAGGCTTGCCCTTATGAAACTTACTTCTGCAATAGCAAAGCCTACTTATAATTCTGCCTAAGAGTCACCCCAGAGAACCTCTTTAGTTGCTCAGATGTGGTCTTTCTCTCTAAGCCAAACCCTGCAAATAAACTATCCTTCCCCTTATGTGGGGCATGACTCCCAGGCATATAAGTCTCCCCAGCAATGTGGGACATGACTCTCAGGGATGAGTTTGGCCCTAGCATCGTGGCATTGAGAATACCTTCTTGACCAAAAGTGGGGAAGGAAATGAAACAAAATAAAATTTCATCTGCCATGCCTGAGACCCAGGTTCAGTTCCTGGTGACTGCCCATGAAAAAAAAAAATTTTTTTTCAGTGGCTAAGAGATTTCAAACAGAGTCAAGAAGTCATTTTGGAGATTACTCTTATGTAAGCTTCAGCCAGATATCACACATTGCCATAGCACGCCAAGCCCCAACCACCAGTATTCCTGAAAACCCTAAAGAATACCCCAGGCTCTAGCTAAGATTCTATACAAGTTTTACTTAGTAAGTTTATTTTTTCCAAAACTTAAGGCCTCCAGATTGATTTTAGGCTAGATAAGCCTTGAAACCCAGAGGTACCAATCTCTCCAAGAACATCAACCAGTTTCCTTCTTCTACCCCATAAGATCAATACCGCTTTCCAGCTAGAAGTCAGAACAGTCATTGCCCACATATCCTTTAAGATGGAGAGAATGATCGAATGACAGGGAGGAGGTGTGACTGTGAAGTTAGGATTTAACAAAGGATTATGACTACTGAGTGATTCTATAGATAGTTCTTTTTAGTTTCTAGTGTATTAGAATAGCCAGAAGGAAATACCTGAAATTGTTGACCTGTAATCCAGTAGCCTTGATCCTTGATAATGATTGTATAATTATATAGTTTTTATCATTTGACCATGTGATTGTAAAACCCTTGTGACTGACACTCCCTTTATTCAGTATGGGTAGATGAGTAATAAAATAAAGACATACATGAAAAAAAAAATAGGTTGGGAATACGGGGGGGAAATGAAATACCCCTACATAAACTATGGACGATAGTTAAGTACCACCTTGATAATCTTTCATCAATTGTAACAAATGCAAACTACCGTTAAAAAAACACTAGAATTAGTGGATGAACCTCGAGGACAGAATACTGAGTGAAATAAGTCAGACACAAAATGACAGATACTGTATGATTTTGCTATTATGACTCTTGGAGTAAAGGTGGTCTTGGAGGTTGTACTGTAGAATATAGCAGACCTAGAGAAACACAGAAGCTAGAGATGGGGAAATGCTACCCAGCCAGGTTGAACTTAAATGCAAGGGAATGGATATTTATGTCTCATACCATATATAAAAAATCAACTAAAAATGGATCAATGTTCTCTATATAACAGGTAAAAATATAAAACTCTTAGAAGAAAACATGGGGAAATAACTTCAGGACATTGCATTAGGCAATGGATTATTATACTTTACACCAAAAGCAGCAACAAAGTTAAAAATAGATAAACTGAACTTCATCAAAATGTAAAACATTTGTATATCAAAGGACACTATCAAGAGAGTGCAAAGACAATCAACAGAATAGGAGAAAACATTTGGAAATCATATGTCTGATAAGGAATTAATATTCAGAATGTACAAAAGAACTCCTATAATTCAACAGTGGAAAGACAAAGGACCCAATTTAAAAATGGGCAAAGGACTTGAATAGACATTTCTCAACAGAAGGTATACAAATGGCCAATACGCACATGAAAACATGCTTAGCATCATTAGCCATTAGGGAAATGCAAACCCAAACGATGATGAGATAAACACCCTTTACCTGCTAGAATGGCTATTATTTAAAAAATGAAAAATTTTCAGTTTTTTGTCAAGCGCCGACAAGGATGTGGAGAAATTGGAACACTAGTACATTGGTGGTGGGGATTGAAAATGGTACAGCCACTGTGGAAAACAGCTTAGTAGTTCCTAGAAGTATTAAGCATAGAACCACTATGTCAACCAGAAATCCCATGTCTAGGTGTAGAACTGGACACAGGGACTTAAACAGGTATCTGTACAATAATATTCATAGCGTTAGTACTCACAGTAGCCTCAAGGTGGAAGTAACCCCAATGTCCACAAACAAATGAATGGAAAAACAAAATATGGTATACACATACATGAGAATATTATTCAGCTGTAAAAAGCAGCGAAGTTCTGATACATGCTACAACATGGATAAACTTTCAAGACACCATGCTGAGTCAAATAAGCCAGACACAAAAGGATTGATATTGTATAATTTGACTTATATGAGATACCTAGAATAAGCAAATTCATAGAGACACAAGGTAGATAACAGGTTACCAGGAGTAAGGCAGAAGGGGAAGTGGGGATTTAGTAAAAGTTTTAATAGTGATGGTAGTGAAAGCAGAACTACATGGTAAATATGACTGATCCCATTGAATTTTATTCTTGGGCATTGTTATGATGGGAAATTTTATGTTGCATATGCTTCCACAATAAAAGAAAGAGAGAGACTAATGAAACAATGGTAATTAAATTCAATACATGATCCTGGACTGTATCTAATGATGGAGGAGAAAATTCTCAAAAAGATATTATTGAGAACAACTAAAAATAAAAAGGAATATACAAAGTATTATATACTTTGTAGCAGCTTTAAATGTTTTGAACTTGGTAATTATACTTAATGAGGCTATGTAAGTAGATATCCTTGTTCTTGGGAAATAGAGTGAAAGTATTAAGTTTTCAAGGGGTAGTCAACGTACTCTCAAATATTTAGAAAAGAGAGAAGGTAGAGAATCATATAACAAGTAAGGCACAATGTAAAAAGTTGACAAATCTGTGTATCTGAGTAGGGTTATACTGGCATTCTCTGTATTGGTTTTGAATTATTTTTGCAACTGTCCTGTAAGTTTGAAATGATTTCTAAATAAAAAGCTAGGGGTAAGAAGCCCTGGGGCCTAGTCTTACATTTGTCCCACTGTTACTACCAAATGACTTGACCTCAAGAGCCTGTGACATGATTTGCAGTGGATAGAGGTGAGCCTAAGGCTACATCACCTAATGAACTGAAGGGTGAACTGTGGTCTATAAATACAATAGAATATGGAGTGGCTGCTAAAAGGAATGCAGTTGTGAGGCATGCTAGGTGAATGGATCTTGACAGTATGTTGAGTGAAACAAACCAGAAAATAAAAGACATGCATGATGCCTCACTAATACAGGCTGGCTATAACATGCAAACTCTGAGAATTGAATGCGAGAGCATAGGTTACCAGGGGAAGGCTTATTGTGAAGATTCCTAGACTGTAAGTTCTTACAGCAGTCACATCTATTCTTGAGTTGTAATGCAAATTTCTAAATTCTGAGATGCTGAGATCCTGTGTGTATAACCTGCTCATTGCCTGGAACTTTGGTTATCTGTGTGGCACTGAGTCTCAGAGCTAGAGTTCTGCAGCTATGAGAGTCAGAATCACCCCACACAGCAAAAAGCTGAAAAACAGATCAGACTTCAATAAAAGATATGAATGAAGCAGATCTGGTTAGGACTAAGGTAAATCAGATTACAGTGTAAAGGATGATATTGACTGTGGGTTTTTTTTTTTGTATGCTGTATGGTGGGGGGTCACATTTCATTCTTTTCCCATGTGATTATCCATTATCGCAGCACCATTTGTTGAAATTTTTTTTTTGGGGGGGATGCGTGGGTTGGAAATCGAACCCAAGTCTCCCACATGGCAGGGGAGAATTCTACCACTGAACTACCCTTGCACCCCCGTGAGTGTGTTTGTTTTTCCTTTTTTAAATTTATTTTTATTTTTAATTTGTTATCTCTTAAAAGGTTGTTATTATTATTATTATTTTTTAAATTTGCATATGGGCAGGAGGCACCAGGGATCGAACTCCAGACCTCCAGCACGGCAGGTCGGAGCTCTGCCTGCTGAGCCACGGCAGCCGCCCAAAAGTTTGTTATTATTATTATTATTATTTGGCTTGTGCAGGCTCCAGAAATCGAACCTGATGGACTGTGTTTTAAAACTGAACTTCTGTATGAGACCAAAGGAAGAGATGTTTATATGGTGCAGAATTTATATTTCTGTAGCACACTATCCAATTTTAATTTATTTGGTCACTTTATCCAAACACCATAATTACATGGCACCTTGAACAGGGAATGAGATCTTATCTGTTTGTACAGGTTATTGTGATGCCCTGATACAGCCAAGAGTAATCAGGGCAGAGAATAAAAATTTTTACAAAGCCCCCTTGAGGGACTGTGGAAAAATGTAGGACTGTTAAGCTTCCCCACCTGGGGAATTCCTGATATTCTCACAAGCATTGGGTACTACCAATTTAACAGGCCAAGCCCTGGATCTTAAGGTTTGCCCTTACGAAACATTCCTGCAAAGGAGAAGCTAAGCCTATTTATAACTATGCCTAAGAATCATCCCCAGATAACCTCTTTTGTTGCTCAGATGTGGCCTCTCTCTCTAAGCCAGCTCTGCAGGTGAAATCACTGCTGCTCCCCGCTATGTAGGACATGACTCTATAAACATGTATTATGATCCCTATTTTACTGCTGATGAAACTGAGGGACAAGTATCTTGTCCAAGGTCACACAGCCAATAAGTGGCAGAACTGGGCTTGAACCAGAGTTTATATTCCTGGGTACACCCCTCCACTCTTTTGGCAGTCCCTGGAAATGTTTGCCTGTTCCACACATCTCCCTTGGTGTCACTTGCCACATCATCTAGCTGTCTGGCTCTAGAATCTTGCCTCATTTAGTTGCTCATTTCTAGTAATTCACACCCTTAAAATCTTTAGAGGTATAGTCTGACTGAATATTACTCTGTGGCATCATCTTTAATCTGTCTTGGTGTCAACAAAGCATTTTGCAATCATAGTCGCCCCCAGCTTCATCTCTAGACCGTGATTTCCTGGATTTTATCTTTTTGAGAGCCATTTCTTAATTTCAGTCGTTTTTGTTATCTGGATAGAGGGGAATATTCACAAACAGCAAGGCGTGTCTCTTTTTAAAAATGTGAGCAATCTTTCCTTAAGCTTAACTCTCTTCTTTAGCATTTTACTCTAGCTAGTGAAAAACCAGAAAGCATGTTCAGTATTTGGGGTGGAAATCTTTAAAGCCCATTAGTCCAGTTTAATAGGTGCATTTCCATGTAAGTGCAAGTGACAGTGTTACTAAACTTTCTCCAACTGCATAACAAGAATCTCCTTTTCTCCAGTTTTCAATGTTTTCTTCACTCCGTTTAAGTCCTCATCTACAGTCTGGTCAAAGTCTTTCATCTCCTGCCCATTCTTCAGTTCCAAAACCATTCCCAAATTTTGTTTTATTTTGTTATAGCAGCATCCCACTGCTAGATACCAAAATCTGTTCTTGTTAACTATTTCTTTTTAACTAATTACCTTGACATTTAGTAGCTTAAAGCACATGATGCTGAGCATATTTTCATGTGCCTATTCACCATTTGTTTATTTTCTTTGGAGATATGTCTATTCAAGTCCTTTGTCTGCATTTTAAATTAGGCTTTTTCTATTATTGAATTGTGGTAGTCCTTATTAGATATAAGACTCCTATTCTGTGGGTTATCACTTTACTTTCTTGGTATCCTCATTTGCAGCACAAAGCTTTTAAATTTTGATGTGGTCCAATTTATGTATTTTTTTCTTTTGTGCTTATGCTTTAGATTTCATATCTAAGACACTGTTTCCTAGGCCAAGGTCATGAAGATTCACTCCTCTGTTTTCTTCTAAGAGTTTAATAGTTTTCGTTCTTACAGCTTCATCTCTACACCATGATCAATATATTTATGATCAATTTTGAGTTATTTTTTGTGTGTTGTGAGGTAGGGTTCCAAATTCATTCTTTTGCACATGGATATCTAGTTGTTCCAGCACAATTTTTTGATAAAATGATTCTTTGCCCATGTCAAATGATTTTTGACAAAGATTCCAAGGCAATTTGCTAAGTTCAGCGTCAACTTGGCTAGGTTATGGTGTACAGTTGTTTAATCAAATGACCACTGGCCTGATGGTTACTGTGAGGATATTTTGTGGGTTTAAGTCATTAGTCAGTTGACTGCATCTATGGTTGATTACATCTACAATCAACAAAGGAGATTGCCTTCAACAATGAGACAAGTCTCACCCAGTTCAGACCTATAAGGGAGAATTGATGATGTCAGTACTGAAAGAAGAATTTCTATCTCTACCGCTACATGAATTTCTTCTGGGGAATTCATTGACTCCTTCATCGATGTTCCCACCTGGCAACTTACCCCGTAGAATTCAGACTTGCCAATCCCCATCGTCGTGTTAGCTAATTTCTATAATAAATCTCATAATATTTACATGTTTCCCTGGAGTACCTTGACTAATATATAATTCAATGAAGAAAGGATCACATTTTCAACAAACAATTTCAACAAATAAGTTGGATATCTTGAAGAAAAAGAAGACTTTGACCCTTACTTCAAACCAAATACAAAACTGACTCAAAAAATGGGTCATGACTAGAGAGATGAATGAAGCTGATCTGAATAGGGCTAAGGTAGATCAGAATACAGGGTAAAGGAAGATATTGTCCATATCAAAACTTCAACTTCTGTGTGAGACCAAAGGGGGAGATGTTTAGTTGATGCAAAATTTATATTTTGGGTAGCGTATTACCTGATTTAACTTGTGTGATCAGTTTAGTTGAACACCATAAGAACATGGAATTTTGAATAGGGTGAGAGATTTTGTTGGTTTGCCCAGGTTAGTGTGATGCCTGGATATATCTCAGAGTAATTTGGGAAGTGAAGAAAGAAGTATTTGCAAAATGCCCTTGTAGAAACTGGGGAGAAAGGAAGAAATATTTAACTTAACCAGTTGGAGAATTACTGACATTCTCACAAGCAGTGGGGAAAACTAAATCAAAGGCCGAGTCCTTGATCTTGGGTTTACTCCTATGAAACATTTCTGCAAAGGATAGGCTAAGCCTACTTGAAATTAGACCTAAGAGTCACTCCCAGAGAACCTCTTTTGTTGCTCAGTTGTGGCTTCTCTCTCTAAGCCAACTTGGCAGGTGAACTTACTGCCCTCCCTGCTACATGGGACATGATTCCCAAAGTGTGGTAGTTAGATTCAGATGTCAACTTGGCCAGGTGAAGGTTCCTAGTTCTATTGCTGTGGACATGAACCAATGGTACGTGAACCTCATCTGTTGCTCATTACATCTGCAGTCAGCTAAGAGGTGTGCCTGCTGCAATGAATGATGTTTGATTTAATTGGCTGGAAGCTTAAATGAGGGCTCAACATAGCACAGCCCAAGCAGCTCAGCATACTTCATCTCAATGCTCGCAGCTCAGCCCAGGCCTTTGGAGATGCAGAAAGGAATCACCCCGGGGAAAGTTGTTGGAACCCAGAGGCCTGGAGGGAAGGCCAGCAGAGACCATCCTGTGTCTTCCCACGTAAGAAAGAACCTCAGTTGAAAGTTAGCTGCCTTTCCTCTGAAGAACTATATGTCAACTAAATAAATCCCCTTTTATTGAAAGCCAATCTGTCTCTGGTGTGTTGCATTCTGGCAGCTGGCAAATTAGAACGCAGGGGTTTAAATCTCCCTGGCAACGTCAGACAGAACTCTAGGGATGAGCCAGGACCCAGCATCATGGGATTGAGAAAGCCTTCTTGACCAAAAGGGGAAAGAGAGAAATGATACAAAATAAAGGATCAGTGGCTGACAGATTTTAAATAGAGTCGAGAGTTTATTCTAGAGGTTATTCTTATGTTTTATATAGATATCCCATTTTAGTTTATGGTATTGGAGTGGCTGGAGGGAAGTACCTGAAACTGTAGAGCTGTGTTCCAGTAGCATTGATTCTTGAAGATTAATGTATAATGATATAGCTTTTACAATGTGACTGTGATTGTGAAAACCTTGTGTCTGATGCTCCTTTTATCTAGAGTACGGACAGATGAGTAAACTAATATGGATAATAAACAAATAAATTATAGGGGGGATAAGGAGTAAAATAAATTGGGTAGATTGAAATGCTAGTGGTCAATAAGAGGGAGGTGTAAGGGGTATAGGATATATGAATATTTTCTTTTTATTTCTTTTTCTGGAATGATGCAAATATCCTAAAAATGATCACGGTGATGAATACACAACTATGTGATGATATTGTGAGCCACTGATTATATACCATGTATGGACTATATGGGTATGAAGATGTGTCAATAAAATTTAAAAAAAACATTTAATTGTATGCTTCAGTGGGTGAATTGTTATGGTATATGCATTTTATCTCAATAAAGCTGCTACCAAAAATATGGTTATTTATAGGTTCTACCTCTCAATTTTGTAGTGAGGGTCAATGAGATAAAGCACAGCATCTAGTAAAAACAAAAAAAAAAAAAGAAAGAAAAAAAATTGTTCATGAACCTAAATGTAGGATCTAAAACTATAAAACTTATATAATAAAACAGAGAAAAATCTCTGTGGCCTTGGATTAAGGAAAGCGCAAACTATAAAAGTAAAAACTGGTGCATTGCATTTCATCAAGAATTTTCAAATTTCTTTCCAAAAGACCACCTTATGTAAGGAAAGTGAAAAGCCAAACTACGAACTAGGAGAAAATATTTGAAAACATCTGAAAAGGGACATATCAGAATATGTAAATATCTCTTATAACTCAATATAAAAAAAAACTCAGTTTAAAAATGGGCAAAAGATTTGAACATACACTTCACCAAAGATTATAGACAGATATAAAATAAGCCCATGAAAAGTCTTGGCCTTATTAGTTATTAGAGAAATTCAAATTCAAATAAAAATGAGATATGACTACATGCCCATTAAATTGTCTAAAATTAAAATGACTGATCATACCACAGGCTGGCAAAACGTAAAGCACTTACACGCCACCAGCATTTATACACTGCTGGTGGAAATGTAAAATGGTACACACACTTTGGAAAACAGTTTGACAGTTACTTAAAAAGTTAAAAGTACAACCATCACATCGTCTGGCCATTCCATTCCTAGATATTTACCCAAGGAAAATGAAAACATATGTCCACCAAAGACATATACGCGAATATTCATAAAACACCATTTAAATATAGGGTATAATTATCATGAGATCTATTTTAAAAGCAGTTAATAAGGGCATTCTAAAATAGCATTATTTATTAGGCATTTGTGACTCCACTGTACAGGAAATCAAACAGAACTAGTATACTTTGAGGGACCCTTAGCTTAACATGGCTGTTTTATTTGACCCACAATTGCTAGAGGAAACTCACAGACTACATTAAAGTATTATTTGTGCAAAACCGGTATTATAACTACACTAAGAGAAATAAAAGTGAAATGGAAAATTCAACCATGGCCTACTTTTTAGACAAATCAACATGTATTTTTCCTTGTTCCCATCTGGTACTTGCGTGCATGCATAAAATGTTTTTACATAGTTATAAAAATTCAATTTTGCATTCAGCTTTAGAAAACCAAGTATAATATTATAAACTGTTTTCCATATTGTTACTTAGTCTACATAATTATTTTTAATGACCACATCATTTTACTTTGTGGATCTGCCATTTTTTAACATTTCCCCTATTGCTGGACCTGAATTTTTTTTTTTTTAATATGTCTATTAGAAAAATACTAGTTTATGTAGTCCATGGACAAAATATTTTCTTTCTTTTGGATTACTTCCTTGGGATAAATTCCTAGGAGTGGAATTTTTTAATCAAAACATACGAACACTTCTATAGCTCTCAATATATATTGTCAGCAGATTTCCATCCATTCATTCACAAAGACGTATTGAGAACTTTCTCCTCACAGACACTGATTAAGTGTTGGTGTTTTAGTGGGGAGGACAAAACACAGTCTACACTCATGGGTCCCACGGTGTAGACTGAGAGACAGGCTTAATCAGGTCATCATGCAGATGGCTAGAATTATAGCCATGGGAAGTGTTACTAAAGAGAAAGACATGGAGCTGTAAATGTATTTAATGGCAGGTGGGCCATGGTGGCTCAGCAGGCAGAGATCTCGTCTGCCATGCCGGAGACCCGGGTTCGATTCCTGGTGCCTGCCCATGCAAAAAAAAAAAAAAAATGGAATTTAATGGCAGAACTCTACTTTCGTGGTTAATGGAAGACCTTCCTAAGCAAAAAAAATGATTGAAATAGGAGCTTAAGGATGAGCAGGAGCTAACCAGGCCAAGTGTGGGAGGGAAGGAACAGCATTCCATACAGGGGCAGTGGCATGTGCCAAGTTTTTTGGCAGAGTTCACAGACCTGCAAGACCATGATAGCTGGGGCACAAGAACTGGGGAAGCACGGGGCAAGACCCCCCAGGGGATGGTGAGGGCTTGGTCTTGATCCTGAGAGCAGTGTGATCCTATTGAACTGGACCCATGTATTGGAACCCTCACTTTGGCTGTAATATGTAGGGGAAGGGCTTGAGCATGGAGAAGAGGTAGTCATTGGTGGGGTGGGGCTGGGGGGTTATTGCAGTCCAGACGAAAGATGAGGGTAGCCTAGGCTATGCTAGGGGATGGAGATGGAGTTAGCCCCATTTAGGAAATATTGAAGAGGTCATACTGACAACACTTGGGTAGGGGATTGGATTTCAATGGATGGGGACATGGGAGGAGAAGGGAATGTGAAGATGATGCCTAGACTTTTGACATAAGAGGCAGATGAAAGTGGGGCCATCCACAGCCACAGAGAGGCGACAGTGGATGAGCACCAGGAGTGGGGCAATTTTGTGCAAAAGGAATCTGAGGCATCTTTGAGGTAGGTAAAAGGAGCAGCCAGGTGAGCAATCGGTGTGGGCCTGGAGCTCAGAGGAGAGTCTGAGACTTGGAGCCGTGGACTTGCGGGTCAGCTCCAGTGTGCAGATGGCAACTCATGCCACAGGCATGGGGGAGCTGGCCTAGGGAGAGAGGTTGGGGTGATGGGGTCCAGACCAGGAAAGAGAGGAACCGCCACTTTCACAGCCAAGCAGGGGAAGACAGGTGGCCAAGGAGCCTGAGAGAGATGTGGGAGGAAAAGCCAGGACGCCACGATGGCTCAGAAGCCAAGGGAAGGATGGGCAAGGAGAGTGCGGTCATAGGGGTCGGACACTGCCGAGATGTACCGGCAAAATGGATTCAGATCAATAGTGACCTTGGCGAGAACTTGAAGGATGGAGAGACAGGCGAGGTGGAGAAATGAATGAGGGATAAGGAATGGCAAGCTTATGCAGCAATTCCCAGAAGCACGGCTGAGAAGGACAAGTGGGAGGATAGCTGGAGAAGGTGAGGTGAGGGCTTGGGAGAGAGACGTTTTTGGGTTTCTTTTTTTTTGCCTTTTCAGAAAGGAGGACTTGTCCATATCTTGAAGGCTGACAAGAAGGCTTGAGTCCCAGAGGAGGGGCATGAATGTCAAGAGAGAAGCGACAATGGATGATGATAATGAGGCTCCTGAGAAGGCCGGAGGAGATGCAGTCTGAAGACAGGTGAAGGGATGACTTTGGCGAGAAGACAACCCTCCTCTCCTGTAACTGGTCTGCACCCATTCATATGACCTCCAGTCAGGGCTCAGAAGGGCCCAGCATTTGGTTTAATGCTCTGCTGTCACCATTTCGCAGCTCTTAATAATATATATATACGTTGTTTTTTTTTCAAACCCAGGTCTCCGGCATGGCAGGCAAGAACTCTGCACTGAGCCACCATCACACGACCCAACTCCTAATAATATTTTAACAAGGCACTCCTGTTTTCATTTCGTACTAGGGTGTCAGAGTAATGGAGCCAGTCCTGCCTCCAACAACAACCGGAGCTGTGACTTTCCCTCAGACCTCACCAGCACTGGACATCATCATTGAAACCTTTTGACCACGGCTGTCGGTTTCATAGGTGGAAATGTGTGCCTCATTGTATTAATTTGCATTTCTTTGATTAAACTGCTAGGCTGACCAAGTTTCCTCAGGTTTGTTTATTCACCACGTTTCCCTTTGTGTGAACTGCCTGCGTCCTTTTCTGTTTGAGGAGGTTCCCAAATGCCAAAACCCTGTTTCCTCTGCAGGAATGAATCCCCAAATTGTTGCAATGGATGGAGAGCATTTCAGGAAGGAAACGCAAAGCCTCCCCGTGCAGTCAGCAATGCCCGCCAGCGAGAGTAACCCTGCCGTTGCTTGTGTGCAGTCTTTTAACCAAGTACGACTAGATTCTCAGTTAATCCTCTGCCATCTGAACGCCAGGACTCACCTCTCTGGGCTGTTCCTCCTGTTGACAACTGCCCTTGCCCCCTGGCCTTTTCCCGTCCCCCCAGCAGACTCTCAGCCCCTGCCACCTGCTGCTGTAATTACTGATTCCACCTGTTCCCCCCACTGGGCCACGAGCTCCTCCCACCTCCTCGGGCTTACAGACCCTCTTTCCCCTCAGCCTCCACGCTTTTCAGTAGCCCAGTGCCTGTGGGAGACTTGACACTCACTAATCTGGAGTTGGTTTAGGAAATTGCCCTGTAGACCCTTCTGGTTAGCACCGGAACCAATGAGTGGGAGACAAAAGGAAGAAACAGTTCAGCCCGGATCTTCCAACAGTCAGGGCTGAGCAAAAATGGAATGAGAGTTGGAAGGGAGCGAGTTCGCCGTCAGGGGAGATTATAAGGGAGGCTCAAGCATCATACAGCAAATTGGGCTGAGCAATCTCTAGGATCTCATCTGATCATGAGGAGCTAGGATTCTGTGACTGCTACTGGGTCATAGAAATCTTCCGGGTGCTCACCCACCCCTGCCACTCATCCATTCTCTCCCTTCTCCTTTCCCTGAAGGCCTCTGGCCTCTTGACCGAGACAATCAGATCATCTTATCCCCTGGTCATAAAAATTGGTTCCGAAATAGGCATCTCAGGCCAAGAAGATGGAAGCAAATACTTTTTTGAGGTTCTGAGAAATAACTGTTCTCTCTCTTCTGCCAAAAAAAAAAAAAAAAGTAATAAAGAGATACATTCTCTTTCCTGCAGGACAAGTGTGAGGACATACAGAGCCTCCGTTGGGAATTGTCCATAACAACGAATTAAAGTAATCTTACAGTAAAGTTGTAAGATAAAATACAGGACACCATATTGCATGGGACATACTAAAAACTACAAACACGATTTGTTGCTTATTTGAAATTCAGATTTAATTAGACACCACTTTTTTTCTTGCTAAATCTGGCACTCCAATAATTCCAATAATTCTGGAGAGGAGGGACAGAAAGAAACTGAGTTCTTGGTAACATATGTGAGCCACTGGATCAAGCCTTGCCTGAAGTTCACACTTCTGAAATGTTCAGATTCAAGATCCAAAAAATTATTTGAATTGTTTAACTCTATTTGAGACTAGTTTTCAGTGTCTTGGAACCTTCTTTATCCTAACAGATTTTTCAGAAAAATTTAGGAAATTGCCCTGTAGACCCTTCTGGTTAGCACTGGAACCAATGCGTGGAAGACAAAAGGAAGAATCAGTTCCTTTTGATCTGTTTGCGTACAGCTCTTGGGAAAAGTCTCACTCTGCTCTCTTTTCTTAGCCTGACTGCCCTTCCTAGGAACCTCTGAATCGCTTCATCTTTTCTGTTCTCAGACAAACATCCCTGCAGACACTTACTAGGTAGCTCAGTATTTTTAGAAAGAGACCTTTACGAGAAGCACAGTTTTCTCCTCGGCTTCCTCTCCCCGCCAGCCTGGGAAGAGTGGTCTGAGCCGAGGCCAGCACCCTCCGAGAAGTCATTACTGCCTGGTGGGTGCTGCACTGACTGGCCAGTGTCTGCTTGGCTCCAGGGCGGTGAAGACCTACCTTGGGATGGACAGAAAATTAACCAGGCTTGTTTTTCTTTGGGACCAGAAGAAACTAGTTCCTTTTAATTCTCAATGGGCAGACTTGGAAACTAGCTTGCCAGGAGAGAGGGAGGGAAGAGAGAAGCGGTCCTTTTGGAGAAGCTCTGGCCAGGGCATAAAAGAGGCAGAATTTTGCTGGAAGTTGTGCTCCCTTGGCCAAGACCAGGTGGAAAGATCAATCTGGGCTTTATGAATTAGTCCCTTCATTTTTTTCTGAATCTGATTTTCTTCATCTGTAAAGCAGTGTTGGGCCATGGACTCAATATCAGAGATAAGTCAGGGCTCAGGCTCACAGGGATGGCATGGGGTCCCCGTTACCGGACCTGAGGTTAGAAGCAGGGGTTGGATATAGGGCAGGAGGTAAAATCCCAAGTATGAGGCAGTACCAACTACAAGAGTATCAGCTCCAACCTTCAAATCAGCAAGACCCACAAGAAAAGGCTGGGCCCAATGGCACTATACCCAACAGCCACCTATGGCCCATCTGCCTTTATTTCCAACCTCACCCTGTTGTAAGATCTAACCCTTACCTCTATTTACAACCCATAGATACTGTGTTTGGTATTTACACATCTTGGTTACAACATCTTGCATTCTCTAAGGATGCTGATTGAGAAGCGTTCCTTTGGCCCTTCCTGCTTTGGTCCCCGTCAGGTAGGATACCACTACTCTGATGTATCAGTTAGGTATTGCTGCTATAACGTAACATATAATGGATAAACATAATGGAAATTTATTTCTTGCCCATGCAACAGTATAGAGTAGCTCTAGGCTAGGGGTCGGGTGTGGGGAATGTGGGAGTATCCTCTTCCATGCAGTCTCTCAGAGAACTTGGCTAAAGGTAGCTATACCATCTTTAAAATGGCTTCCAAAGTCATGCTGGCGATCACTGTCTCAGTTTAACAGAAGGAGAAAGAGCATGGGAGGGTTTATTGGTCAGACCTGGAAAGAGTACACACCTCTCATATTTCATTGATTAGGCCTATGCGCAAGGAGGCTGGTCCATGTAACACAGCTGTGTGCCCAGGAAGGAGAAGGAATGGGTTATGTGATTAGCAAGCTTGCCTCTTCCATGCCTGCCATTCATTGCCCACTGGTATTTGGAAATCTGGCCCATGCTGGTTCTTGGTTCCCAGCTTAGGGCTCCTGAAATTCCCTTGGCTGGGACTTTGGGAAGTGCCGGGTCTATCTCAGATGGGTTGGGTGGAGGGGAGGGGTGTGGAGCAGTGAACCAGGCAGGATGTCATACCATAGCCACACCACTGTCACCCCCTGCCATCACTAGCCACTGGCCCTCAGGTCTAGGAAATCTTCCTTCCCACTGCAAAGGGAGGATAGTGGAGAGGAGGAATTTGCTATGACGTGCACCAAAACTTCAAGAGGTATTTCATGGTCCCAGGGCTGTCAAATTTCCCAGGAAAACTTTGTGTGTGTGTGTGTGTGTGTGTGTGTGTGTACACATCTTGTTCCCCTATCAGCCTGTATGCCTCAAGGGCAGAGACCATGTCAAATTCCCCTCTCAACTTCTCCCACCTTAAAGCAGCCTACACAGAAATACCCATTCTTTGAATGAATACCTTTTTAGTCAGAAAATTCTTGAATTCAATTAAATGGAAGATCTAAGCCAACCATGAAAGAAAGATCAAAGGACAATTTATAGGAAACCACATACTCGCTCCTGTATTTTTCCTTCACGCCCTGTTCCCTTCTCTCATCTCCTTGGTTTTCCCAGGCGGGCTTCCACGTGGCTTGGCTCATTCACTCCGGCTAGAGAATTTCCTAACATTTTGTTTATTAGTAGTAGTAATAGTCTTATTACTGTGAATAGCTGCAATTTATAGAGCCTCTAAACGGTGCCCCTTTGAATGCAGGGTCTGTGTAGCCCTTGGTCTCCAGCACAGGTCTGGCACACTGTATGTGTTTTTTGGCTAAATGGGTGAAACGATTTGGTGCCAGCCATTGGGTCAGACACCCTAAATACGTTACCTTTAATTTTCAAAACATCTAGTGAGGAAAGTATTATAATCATTTTTTTATAGATGAGGAAACTGAGGCTCAGCAAGGTTAAGTAATTTGCCCAAGGTCACACAGCTAAAATGTGGTTGAGCCAAAAAGCTAGTCAAGGACTGTCTGACTCCAAGGTGCACCCTCTTGTGTTGTTTTTTATGGGCAGGCATCGGGAATCGAACCCGGGTCTCCAGCAAGGCAGGTGAGAACTCTGCCTGCTGAGCCACCGTGGGCCGCCTACCCTCTTGTTTTTAAATCATGCTGCTTCCTGGTGCCCTTTGCCTGCTGCACCCCAGTCTCTTTCATTTACCTACTCACTTAGGAATTTATTTTTGTGCATCTGTTGTGTGGATGATGCCACAAAGAGATGAGCAGAGCAGATGTCACATACGGACACTCTAAAGTGTGGTGAGTTCCAATAAGGAGAAAGAGCAGAATGCCATGAGGGGCTTTCTTGGCCTGGACAGTCAGAGGAAGCCTCTTTGAAGCTGGAACCTGAAGGATAAAGGATAAGAAAGACCCAGCCTAGTGCGGAAGGGTGTTCCAGGTAGAGGGAACAGTGTTGGAGTAGGTCTGAGGCAAGAAAGTTCTTGGCACATAGAGAAACAGAAAGAAGTCCAGTGTGTCATCATGTGGAACACCTGACCTGGAAGTCAGTGGTAAAATCTTTAGCACATGCATACGATATTGGCAGAAATACTAGTGGTGTTTCACAAAAGAATTTGGAATCTGTAAAACATTGCTTTAATTATTTCCATGAATGATGATTTTTAAAATACAACTTTAAAGTTTTGATTTTTCTGTTGAAATAAAAAGCTATCAATGTGTTAAAAAAGAAAGAAAAAAAGAAGTCCAGTGTAGCTGGAGCAGTGATGCATAGGGGTTATGGATAAAGACAAGCTACAAGAAATGGGCAGATTGCAGGGTCGTTGGGGAAGAATATGGACTGTTTTGGGAGAGCGATGGTAGACCAGGGGAGAGTTTTAAGCAGGGGGTCTATGTGATTTGATTTACACGTGAAAAATCCACAGCTGCTCTTCTGTGGTGGATGAAGAGGATACAGACCAGAGTGGAAGCAGGGAAGAGGCTATTGCAAAGATTCAGTCAAAGATATAAAGGTGACTTGAAGCAAGGGAGGCAGTGAGGGTGGAGAGCAAGGGACAGACTGGTGATGACATTTGGCAGTAGAATCAACAGGGATTAGTGATGGAGTCTTTGCAGAGTCGTCGAGATTTCTATATATTGCTGAGGTTTGGACTAAATCCAGCTCGTATGAACAGGACACTTTACTGGATTTTCCAAGCACTTCTGGCAAGAGGCTCAAGTTGACCCTCTCAAGTCAAATCGGTGAAGTCTTCATTATGAGCATCTAAGATAGAATTCTCTAGGGAGAGCTGAATCTGCCTGTGAGGTTGACTGTTAGAGAGTTTTTTTTTTTTTTTTTTTTCTTTTACATGGGCAGGCACCGGGAATCGAACCTGGGTCCTCTGGCATAGCAGGTGAGCATTCTTGCTTGCTGAGCCACCGTGGCCCACCCGACTGTTACAGAGTTTTAGACTGTTATGGGGGTTTTATAGTGAGATGGGTCAGGCCACTGTGTCTCATCAAAGGAAAAGTGTGGCCAATTGGGTCAGGTTGAAGCAGACCAGGAGAAAGTGTGGGAACGAGGTGTTTTGCCCTGCTCTGGGAGAGGGATCCTGATATCCGAGCAGAGTACCCATGTTCCCTTGATGTGGAGAGTGGTATGGCGTAGAGGTCACTGGATGAACTGGTCAAAGGAGCCCAAGGAATGAGGAAGATTTTTATGGTTCATTTTGAGTCATTTTCCCCTCCACCTTCTTTCCCAGAAATTTCTCCAGCAGATCCCCCGAATGACAGTAAGATTTGGCGAGGCATAGGGAATTGCTAGGAATGAATTTGTTTAATTTGGGGATTGAGCTACATCCACTGGATTTTCCCAGCTGCTGGGTGCGATTGGCTTTCCGTGGGTTGCACTCCTGGTGTTCCAGTTTGATGAAAATAATGGGAATATTGAAAATAATGGGAGTCCTTGAATTAATGTCTGCCTTCTATCTCCCACTCTACTCCTGACCCGACAGGCTCGTTGAGTCTGGCCGCACTCGAGACTGTAGCTCTGGATGAGATATGTTCTCCCCACCAAGCTCCGCCCCAGCCCTGTCTACCCCAACTGCCTGCCACGGGAGGGGCATGGAGGTCCAAGCCAGACGGGCTGCGGCCACCCTCTGCACTGCTCTGGGTCTTCCCGGCTGGAGAAGGAAGATTGCACTAGCTTACACCCTCGCTCCTGAGGAAGCCAGGCCCTTTGAGCAAACCTGCAGTGGGCCACATATTTCCCCCTCCTTTCAAAAATAAGCACTTCCTGTGGCATAAGCTGGCCTTCACCAAGGCCGGTGAGTTTCCTCCAAAAACCTATGTCAGAGCATCCTTTGTAATGAAAGGGCAAGAGAGAGAGTGTGGAAAAAAAGGCTTCTATTTATCCGGATGTTTGACATCCAGAGAAGGAATAGTATTGCTTCTCCAGTCAAATACTGGTGCTCCACCGAAAAATATTTTCAATCTGCTGGAGTAACGTCCGGTATCTTTGTGAACGTCAGCCAATACATGCAGGCCCAGGGGTCAGGGCCAGGACCGTCTCTCCCAAGCAGCCAAATTCCCATCGGGTGCCCTGAACGTGGCTGGGCTGGCCTCCGACACGGAAGCTGTGATGATGTTCTCCCCATCTATTCGTAGGCAAGGTCAGGGAATTCTCTCTCTGCCATTACAGCCCCAGCATCAATTTGGGGATTGAGCTAAATCCACTGGATTTTCCCAGCTGCTGGGTACAGTTGGCTTCCCCTGGGTTGCAGTCCTGGTGTTCCAGTTCAATGAAAATAATGGGAGTCTTGGGGGGTGGGGGTAGGGGCAGGGCATGAGGTCCTGCCAAGAGGCAGTCGTAACTTGGAGGTAACAGAAAGGATGTGGCTGAAGTCTCCTTCCAGCCAGCCAGCCTCCTCCCAGAGGCAGGAGAAGCCTGCCTGAGATGGTGCATCGCATGCTCGTCTGGCTCCCCTCTCTGCCATTTTATATAAAAAACATTGGGTTTGGGGTATTTTTTTGTTGTTGTTAAATGCAATATTTATCCACTAAAACAAATTTGGAAAATATGGGTAAGCAAAAAGGAGAAAATGAAAATCACCCAATTTCCCTTTTCTGAGAGAAAATAAAGATACTTCATATCATTTAATAATTAGTTCTATGTATGACCTATATCTAAAAAAATCAAAAATGACATCATAAGCATATACTATTTTAACTTGCTTTTTTTCAGCTAACAGTGTCACAAATATCTTTCCATTTCATTAAATACTTTTCTATTGCATTTTAAAGGATACACTGTAATCTATGGAATGGATGCATCGTAATTTTAGACAATCCTCAATTAATGGATATTTAGGTAGCTTCCAATTTTTCACTACTAGAAATAACACTTTGATGAACACCCTAAAGGTTAAGTCTCTGGGAATGAATAGCTATCACTTTTTGACTGTGCGCTCTCTCTGGAAACAGAGATCCAGCTTCCTAAATGTACAAGATATATGGGTCAAAGGCACATCCAGATCTACCTGGTGGTAAGTCCTGGGCTTTAAACCAGTCTGAACCCATTAAACTAGATTCCCAAAGGGTAATTACTTGATCAAGGACATGCACATTTTAAGGGCTTTGGAAGATATTTTCCTCTGGAAAGAGTATATAAGAGAAATGGTTTCTCCCCACCATTATCAGCAATAGATATTACTATCATTTAAAATTATGTTTGTTGCTTTAGCTTGCATTTATTTGATTTCTGGTGATTTGATCATTTATTCACATGTATTTAGCCATTTATATTTCTTCATTTGTGAATTCCATGGGAACTAAGCCCTCTAAATCAGGAGAGCCAAGAGCTGCAGGGACAGGAGACAAAAATGTCTCCCGTGGATTGCTAGAAGTGGTATGAGAGAAATCATTACCAGTCCAACTTTGAAATATCTGGACCTTATGAATATTGGACACGGAAGAAATTACACTATCTTTTAGACACTTATTCAGAGCATATATTGCATTCCAAAGGATATTACCCAATCCCTGCAAAGAATTCTACCCGGCTGACCCCATAACTGAGGCTTCAAATGGCCACTCCCCCCCATTCTATTAGATCGATGCTTTTAAGTGATAGAAAACATGGTAAGCCCAGTGACTTGCATGAGCACAGGCCTATCGCTGCAGTTCATTTACTGTGAAATGAGTTCCCTGGTCAGAAGTAATGCTGTGTGCAATACCACGACAGTAAATAAGACATTCTGCAAATCCATGAATGGTAAATGGGCAGAAGTATCACGGACAGGAAAGACAAAACCATACCCAGAATATGTACCTGTTCCAGTGAAAAAAAGGGCTACTGCTTCCAAAATGGAAGTGGTCCAAAGTAATCAGCCTGCCACCAGGTTGACTCCCCCCCCCTCCCGGAGAGTGGCACCCTACTGGGAGCTCAAGTGTTGGTAGGTAGGCTGGGCATTCAGCAGTGGCTGTATCCATACTGGTTTGGGGAGTGGAAATCCATGTCGTTGGGCCCATGCAAAACCTCTACTCTTGCTGTCATGGCTACTTCGTTTATGAATCCATCAGCGTACACAGAATGAGTCATCTTGTCCATCTGTTTATTAAGGTCATGCTCTGTAGAGATTTCTCTTTAAAGAGCATTCAGTTGGAACACAAATGTCTTCACGTCTTGCAAAAGTCTATATATCTTTTCCCCAGATCTCCTTGTCATCAAATTTCCAATTGTGTTCCTGAACAAACCATTAGCCACTGCCCATGAATCAAGCACAGATCCTGAACCTCTGGCCATCTTTCTTTCCAGGCAAAAAAGCAACCATGTGACCTGCTCAAAATTCCGCCCACTGGGAGGATTTCCCTTCACCACTGTCCTCCAGGGACACCCCGAGTGGACAGCTTCTGCCAGAAATAGTTACTGAGTCTCCCACTCGTCTTAGCATAGCTCTTAAGTCCCTCACAGGTGGATCTCTCCCCACACAGCCTTATTGTGGGGTTCCTAATGAGCTCCCTAATGGCAATTGTAATGCTGCAGTACTCTTTTAAAGGAATGTGCCTCAAATATCTCAGAATTCTTATTGAGAATAGCCACTCAATGACACAGACACTGGGCCATCAGTGGTCCCAAGGCAGAAACCATGACTACTAACCCCTTAAATCTAAGAGTGAGCTCTTTTGCCACTAGGAGAGTTCCCTATAGTCAGCATGGACAAGTCCACCTCCCTGTCCTGGTAATGTCCAGCTTCTAACAACCAGGCCACTTGGCATGAGGCCTGGATTCCTCTTCACACATCCTTCTCTGTAGGGCAATGACGTGTAAGCAAAGCAAGCTCTATGACTAGGAAGGGACCAAAACTCAACTAACATCATGGTAAAGGGTTATTTTGGTTAATGTGGCATAGTCCCAATTTTCTCAGGTCTAAGCACTCCGGGACTCCTCAAAATTGTCAAGGGCATAGAAATCAGGAAAGTCTGAAAGACCAGCATGACATAAAGGAGCCCTGGGGAGACACGATGATTAAATGTCATGTGGTGTCCTGGAACGGAGAAAGGACATTAGGTAATAACTAAGGAAATCTGAATGAAACATGGACTTCAGATAATGATACTCTACCAATACTGGCAATTAATCGTAACAAACGTAACTTTCTAATGGGAGACACTAATACAGGGGTGGTAAGGGAACTCTCTGTCTACCTGCCAAATTTTTTGTAAAGCTAAAACTGTTCTGAAATATGAAGTCTATTAATTAAAAAAAACACTTGAGGAAAAAAATGCGTGTGGGGGATGGGTAAAAGGAAGATGAAGGAGAGCGACGGAACGCTGATGATTGCTGAGGCCCAATGAGGGGTACGTAGGAGCGCTTGGCATCCTCTGCTTTGGCGTATGTTGGAAAGTCTCCAGAATAAAAAGGTTGTTTGTTTTAAAGATATTGACAGCCTCGCAGACCCCCCCACCCCAGCAGGCTGGGGCATCACCCCTGAGGGACACAGCTAGAAGCATCTCCCCACCCAAGCTCCAGAACCGATCAGGGAGGACATCGTGAGGCAAGTGCTGAGCACTGGGCTGTGTGACCTGCACCCCTGACGCCACGGGCACTGCCTCTGACCCTGGGCACATGACCTCGCTGCAATTGCTCCCGCCCTGTGGCCACGGGGAAGGCCCTGGTGGCCTATCCTCAAGAGCCTAAACTGGGGATGGATGCATCTTATGGCCAAATCTAGGTCACATGCCAGAGGGAGCGTCTGGCCTTTCCAGCTTCTGTAGTGGGATGTGAGTTTGGCCTCCAACCGAGATTCATAAGGCGGGGAGGGAGTTTCCCAAACATGGGAAGGGGTTGGTAGCCGGGGCCAGCACTTGCCTTCATGGCCTCATCGCTCTGGACCATTATAGTCAGATGCGTACTGGACCTCGGGACAGAGCTGTGACCCTGTGAGAGCAGTGCCTGAGCCTGTCTGGTTCACTGTCATATCCTCCAAACCCAACACCAAGCCTGGCTCCTGGGAGGCACCCAATAAATAGGTGAGTGAAAGGATCTGTTCAAGGAAATGATTTTCCTACTTAAGAGACCATGATAAAATCCTGGGGTTCTCTGCATCCAGTTGACTATGTGCCTTAAGGCTATTCATTTCCTTTCTCTGAACCTCCATTCTCTCCCTTTACCATGAGGCAGGTGGGCCAAAGTGTCATTTAGCTTGGCCCTTCCTCAGCCTAAGTCGAGGTCACTGCCCTAACAAAGAGTCCACTCCAGCAGGTCCTGGGAGGCTGGCCTAGCAAGGACAGTGCAGACCTCTGCCCTCTCTGCTGCTGAGATAGGAGACAGGCATCTGCTCCAGACTGGCTGCGTGACCTTTGGAAAGATCTTTAGGGTCCCAAGGCCTCTCTCCAATCTTCAGTTTCTCCATCTGTAAAATAGGGGGTGGTGGTGGTGGTGGTGGTGGTGGTGGTGGTGCCCAATCCCCAAGGGATTTCCCTGCCTTAGGAATCTCCAGGTCATCACTGAGCCCATCTGCGGAAGCCTCAGTCCCAGATGTCCTAGCTCAGGGAACCCTCCTTGGGAGAAAGGATGGGAGGCAGGGCCAGGCCTGGGTGCTGTTTGCAGGCAGGACCTAGAGCCTGTCCGAGGCCAGCCCTTCCCAGTCCAGACCCCTGGCTCTGTCGGGAGCACAGGGAACCAGGGTGGCTGGCCCAAGCTGTCTCTCCAGAGGGAGGGAGCCTCTGAGAGAGGAGCGAATCCAGGAACGTAAATCAAATGAGGTGTAAAATTGCTGTGAGCCACGCACTGTAAAACTGCTGCAAAATGTTGGTTAATGGTGGCCCCAGAGCTGCGGACACATGGTGGCACCTGGCAGGTGGGTGGCGATTAGCTCAAGAGCGACGATGGGGCCCATAGCTTATCTTGGGTTGGGGGGCACTCATTACCTTCTCTGGTGGGACCTGAGGAAGGGGCTGGGAGCTGCTTGCTTTTACTAGCCTTTCCTCCTTGTAAAGAGCTGAGAACGTCACCATGGGCACCTTAGAGTCAGAAAGGTGGCTAAGGTTACCTCTGCCTCCAGCCCAGCCCACAGAGGGGCTGAGGCCTGAGAAGTACAATCAGTCTGCTGACAGCTGTGCCAGGAATGTCCACAGACCCTGGGGGACTAGCTGGCCAGCTGGGCCAAGGCTAGGCACGGGGTGAGTGGGGGGCATGAGACCCCACCTGCCGTCAGAACTATCCACTGGGGGCACAGTGAAAGCTGTCAGGGATACCCAGGCCCGGATTTCCAGAGTACAGAGATTTTTGGTTTGTTCTTTTGCCAATGAAGGACATTCAAAAGAAAAAAGTACGTACCCTCTATAATCGGCATTATGCAGTCATCTTAAAAGCAAACAATTCTGACAAGCAGCATCACTTCCCTAAAATTCACTCTGTAATCCTAATGTTTCTTGTTTTACTGTGAACTGTGAAAACTTGGCTGCCCTCTAGCAAAAGTGAGGATGTGTGTTTGAGAGCCTGTGGTCTTAGTGGACCACCAAGTATTAGGTCATCACTGTGCTAAAGCTCTCACCATGGTGGGGCCCTCCTTAGGGGCCTTCTAGAAAGAACTGAGAGTTCAGGCATGTAGCTCTCCTGGCCTTCCATCCTGCATTTAATCTTTCCCTGCAACTCTAACAAAACTTACTTGGAGAACCTCCATCCAAACTGAACTAGCCCCTGTCAACTGTATTTCCAGATTTTTAAGAGTTTGAGCCAGGTGTTAAAGGGATGGGTTGGTTCAGGCCCTGGAGGCTGTCTTCTCTATGTGATGTGGCTAGTTATAGATCTTTTTATTATATAGCTTTTGCAGGATGGGTTCTGTGAAAGCAGATGCTAAGGTGAAGTTAAAGGTTCCAGACGTTGATGAGGGATCAGTGCCCATGGGAGGGAAAGGGAGGAAGGAGGGGTGGGTAGAGGGACAAGTTGAAGGCTGATGCCTGGGCAACCTGCAGGGAGCTTGGGGGCTAGTAATGGTCCTCAGGGAGTCCCACGGTGGGTCTGGCCTTGCTCAGCCCTTGGCTGTGGCTGCCCCTGGCCGAGGTGGACCCGGAAGGAGCTGACAGCTGTGGCTGTGCTCTAAGCAGAGAGGACTTCCTGGGAAGTGGATGGGGACGATGGTCTCCAGGCCCACCAGAGCACTTTGAGTGGTTTGACACTCTCCATTTTCCAAGTCACTTTCACATCTATGGAGTCTCACACCTACACTAGGAGACAAGCAGGGCAGAGGTACTTACTCCCACTGTACAAATGGGGAGACTGAGGGCGCACAGTGAATGAGTCAGTGGCTGAGCAAGGGTTCTACCTAGGACCTCAGAGTCTTTATCTAGTGTCTTCACGATCATGGCCGAGGGCTTGATGATAACAATAATCATTAGTAAATCGTGAATGCTAACAATAATCATTATTCTTTCGAACAGTGGGTGATGACCAGGCACCATATATGAACTTTGCATTATCATTTCATTTAAACTCCCTGGCAACCTGTGAGCTGGCTTCTGGTGTTAGCCCATGCTGCAGACAAGTGCACTGAGGCTCAAAGAGGTGAAGACTCTTGCCTGAGGTCATGCGGCTGGTGAAGCAAGGTCACAGACCCTTCGTCTGGCTCTGTGCCTGCAGGGACTGTCCCCTTGGACACACTGGAGGTCTGAGCCTACATGGGGCTCTGAGAGGGTCAGGCTAGTCCAGCTGTGGGATCCTCAAGGCAGACACCTCCTCCCAAGAGGCCAAGCTGTGGACTGGGGTTGGGCAGCGTCTTGTCCTGGCACTAGGGCAGCCTGGCTCTGGGACCTACAGCCCACCTTCCCCCCTCAGGGACTCTGGGGAAAAGCAGAGTCTGATCTAGCTGCCCTCTGAAGGAGCTTCCTTAGAATTTCAAACTGTTTGGGTTTCTACCTTGAACTCTTATCTGGAGCCACTCATGGCTTTGCAGGTCAGCCTCTGCGGGGAAGCCCCTTCAGTGGCCTGGCCCCTCGCTGCCCTTGGGAGATTATCTCTCATCCTGGACAGTGATGAGCCTGTGTCCAGTGCTATCTCTCCTTTCTCCATCGTACCTGTGGTCTACAGAACCCTCCCAGGGACAGAAGGTGGCAGGGACCACCGCCTCCCCGAGCCCTGGAGAGCCCATCAGCCTGGGAAGGTTGATTAGAGACTCCAGGAAAGACAAGGCATGGTGGGGGGGGAGAGTGGGATGGGGGAGGGGACAGGCGAGGCGGAAGCAGGGAGTGGGGTGTGTGAGAGAGGGAGAGGGGAGGTGGGGGTTCCACGTTCCTCCAAGAAATTTCATGCTCCAGCAAGAACTCATAAAATCAAAGGTATGCTTCCATATGCAATAATTTACCCAGAACAAGAGCTGAAAGCTTCCCTCCCCTTAATTGCTGGGTGAGTGGCTAATTGATTTACAGGCCTGTGGCCTGTGTAGCCCTCTGCAGCGTCATGTATTGTGCAATAGTGGAGGTCACTGCACTCTAGCCTTTAATACTTTGTCAAAATTTCTCTTATAAAACCAGAGCCAGTGGTTATGACCATGGCACACAGGTTTGGGCTGCTTCAAACCAGTCACAACTGGCTCAAACCACTTCTAACTACCCCCAGTTAGTTCTAACTGATTTTGCTTCTGACCAGACCAGGATGCAAACCGGTTCTAACATGAGCTGACCTGATCGCGCCACCTTAGACCTTTTGAAATCGATTCGGGATGGTTGCGACTGGTTCTGGCTTAGGCCTAACTGGAATAAACCAGTCTTGTCCAAAGCAAGGCAAGGCCGACTGGTTTAAATGCATCCTGGCTGGTTCTGTCTTGCCTGCTCCTTCCACACCTCTGAAACGGTTCCCACCAAAACTGTCCTCTTCCTGGCCTCCTTCTGGGGAGGTTTGACCTTGCTGACTATTCTGGAAGAAAACGAGGATTCGTTCTGTCTGCTTCTGAGGTAATCTGGGGAGGGAGACTCATTTTTTATTAATTATTCCTATTTATGGTTTGCGCAGTGCCTTTGCACATGCTGGCTCATGGGGGCCCTATCCACTTGCATGGATAGCTCTTGAATCACCAGCTATGAGGCTCTGGTTTCCCTTCTCTGAGCCTCAGTTTCCTCCTCTATAAAGTGGGGATAAAAGCAGCATCCATTGGAAACGCTCTTCGAACAGTGTTCTGACTCACGGCGGGGGCACACACGTCAGTGCTTTTTCCTTATGATTGCAATTGTTGTTACTGTAGGGTTGTTATGATTATCGCTGTCCTTGTGCAGATGGGAAGCTTCTGGGACTTGTCCTGCCTCCCAAGCTCGCTGGAACCTTCGCCCACCCTGGGCCGAGCCTCTGGGCTTCCCCTTCTGGAAGGTTCACGGGGAGCCAGACGAGAACTGGTGATGTCAGTGCTCACTGCACTGGCTTCCAGGGAACGCCACTGCCTGCGCCTGGGAAGTGATCACTTCTAAAGTGCTTTCTGACAACCGTCAGAGGCTTCCTCTTTCCTGAGAACTTCCTAGAGCTCAGTGAATTCCCTGGGGACGGGAATTGGTGCAAGTTTGCCAGCCACACTGGGCGGCAGGGGGAGCCGAGCCAGGACACTGCGTGGGGAGTGGGAAGAGGGGTTCTTCTCAGGTTGAGGAAAGAGGCCGGGGCTGAAGAGTCGGGGTCCTGGGGAGTCCACGCCACTGACCACCCCTTCCCCAGGCCACTGTCCCAGAAGGGAGGCCAGCTAAGGACTGGGACCACTGGGAGGACACCACAGGGCTTCTGGGGCCCTGGGTCTGTAGGTTCTCGACCTGGCTCTGCCTGCTCTGGCCAAGGGAAGGGACAGTGTAGGGGAGGCGGTGGGAGAATAGAATTTGCAAGATGCCTCACCCCAGGGGGGATGTCAGCACCCTGAGGGAGGGAGGCGGGCACTGGATGTGCTCTCGTACTGCACAAATCACACACACGCTACTGAACACTCAAAAACTGATAAACTATATAAATTGCCATTCATTAAGGGTCCTCTATGTCCCAGGCACGTTGCTGCATTATGTCATTTACAGTCCCAACATCCCCTGAAAGAGGAGCTGTTATCATCTGTCAGAGCAGCCAACAGGCTCAGAGAAGGGACCGTGGCTGCCCAATCCCTGCCTCACCTTCGCCCCTCACCACCCACTCTCCTTTTAATCTTGCTCCTCCTCTCCCTAGCCTGCCCCCCATCCCGGGGCCTCCCCGGGGCCTGAGCTGTGCTAAATGTGGTAGCTTGTCATCTGTCCTCACTGTTTCTCTTCTCATTTCCTCCCTTGCTCCCTTAGGCCATGAGCTCCTGGGAGCATGGCCTGGGGAGGCGCCTGGTGGGGGCTCAGGACACGTGGTGGGGAGGCGGGCTGGTGGGGGGCAGGTGTCCAGGTGTCCAGGTGTGAGCAGGATGTGGAGGGACAAGGGCAGGTGAGAAACCACCCAGAGGCCACTCGGCCAAGCATAAGACACTCAGAAGTGTGGTTTCCCATCAGAATCTTTGAACAACTAGTGAAAACTGGCAGACCGAACTTCCTCAAAACTCTGGGAAACAGTTGAAGGGATTCAGTAACTGGGCAAGTGCCAAATCAAGAAAACACTGCTTTAGAAATGGTAATTTTCAAATTAATTTTTTAAAAACCATTGGACTGTTCAGCACAAACAGTGAACCTTAATGCAAAACATGTATACTAATATATATAATAGGATAAGAGTATAAAAATATTCTTGCATCAGTTGTAACAAATGTAACCCACTAATGCAAGGTGTTAATATAGTTTTGTATAGGAACTCTATTTTCTGCATGTTTTTTTTGTAAACTTGCAACTTCTCTAATAATAAACAAATGAAACATGGTAGGAGCGATCTATTGCTCTTCTCAGTATTCTATAAATTCTAATCTAAAACCCTATTGCTGTGGCTGATAAACAATTATGTTGACTGTCTTTGTTTCTTAAAGTATCAGTGCAAATAATATCAGGATAGGAAATAAAAATTTATCTAATAACAATGAAAATGAAGTTTTAAAAGTGACTTGACACAAGTGATATGGAATCTAGAGCCTTCATCATAGAATTGAAGATTAAATGTTATTCCCTTCAGTCTCTGGTCATGGTTTTTGCCCTTTTAAAATGATTATTTTTTTAAAAACTGGGATATACAGGTTTACACAGAGATAAACACATTCATTTACATATGCAAAGCAAAAAGTTATAATTTTGATGTGTAATGATTTTAACTGTGGATCTACTATAATAAAAACATTGAAAAAAGTGGTAAGTGGTGCAAGGGTAGTTCAGTATTAGAATTCTTGCCTGTCGTGCAGGAGAACCAGATTTGATTCCCAGTCCATGCACTTCCCCCAAAAACAAACAAACAAGCACACAAGCAAACAAAAATTCAACAAATGATGCTGCAATAACAGGATATGCACATAGAAAAATAAGGAAATGTGAGCTCGCCATACAGCACACACACATTTGTTTTTTTAAAGGTAGAAGTTGAAGCTTAATTTGCCCTTGCTGCCTCGTCCCCCACCCTCTTTGGGGTGCAGCTATCCTGAGCTCCTGTTCTGGGTCTCTGGTCCAATTCTGGAGGGAGCAGAGGATACCCAGTGCAAATACTGGGGTGCCTATTTATTGGTACCAATCTACATGGTGGCAGCCCCAAAGACTGAACCAAGAAACTCCTCTTGGGTTAGCCCTCTAAAACTTGCCCTGCAGGCAGGGAATTTTCAGACAGCTAAATCAGTGTAAGTAAGAACAATCAAGTCAAAGCAGCCCAGGACAAAAGGTCACCCAGTTTGCATCATGCAATAGAGCACCCAGGAAGGGAGAAAATCTCTTTCCTAGGGAGTAGATGCGGCATTCAAATTTCTGTAAGCAGGGGAATTCCTAAGGCTGTGAGCAAGCACAAGTCCAAGACACAGGTTCAGAAAAGGAGGGGACTCTGCACTTCACATTTGCCTGAGGCTGATCTCCTTGATAGGAAGTCTAAACTCTGAGAGGAGATCCATCCTACATAGAGCCAATTTACAAAGACTTTAAGAGGTGTTTTTTTTTTGCATTAGTTTCTTTTTGTTAGCGCCTAGCACTGAATAAAATCTGTCATATCATTAGCTGGGTACATACTTAAGGAACAGACAGCCCGGGGACTAAATCCCAGAGTTAACACATTAAAATATTAAAGTATAACAAATTATCAAAGTGTGCAACAAAAGATTACAACAGGAAATGATGACCCATCCAAAGGAATGATATAAAAATCCAGAAACCATCAATAAAGATCAGATTTTGGACATACTGGAAAAAGACTTTTTAAAAATGTTCCTCATTTGGAATTGCCATATGATCCAGCAATTCCATTACTAAGTATTATTCAGAGGATCTGAGGGCAAGGATGCAAATGTACACTGTACACCAATGCTTATAGCAGCATTTTTTACAATCATCAAGAGATGGAAACAGCCTACATGTCCAACTATGGATGAGTGGTTAAACAAGCTGTGGTACATATATACGATGGAATATTACATAGCTGAAAGACAGAGTAAAGTCATGAAGGATGTAACAACATGAACGAACCTTCAAGACATTATGTTGAGTGAGATAAGCCAGAAACAAAAGGACAAATACTATATGTTCTCACTAATATGAACTAACATGAATGAGTGACTTGGAGAACGGAAGTTAAGAACACATCTTATCAGGAGATAGAAATAGGGTAGAGATTGGGCAAGCAATTGGTGCTGAAAGAATACAGATTGTGCAGCAGGACTGATTGTAAAAATTCAGAAATGGATAGCACAATACTACGTGATTGTAGCATAATGGTGTAAGCACACTGAACGTGAGCATGGTTGAGGGAGAAGGGCTGGGGGCATGTGTGAAACCAGAAAGAAAGATAGAGGATAAAGATTGAGATGGTATAATTTAGGAATGCCTAGAGTGGACAATGATGGTGATTAAATGTACAAATAAAAAACGTTTTTTTTCAAATGAATGTCAATATTGCAGGGTGTTGAAAACAGAAGGTGTGGTAGTTAGGTTTAGGTGTCAATTTGGCCAGGTGAAGGCACCTGGTTCTGTTGCTGTGGACATGAGCCAATGGTACGTGAACCTCATCTGTTGCTGATTACATCTGCAGTTGGCTAAGAGGCGTGCCTGCTGCAATGAATGACGTTGGATTTAAATGGCTGGTGCTTAAATGAGAGCGTTCAATATAGCATAGCCCAAGCAGCTCAGCATACCTCGTCTCAGCACTCACAGCTCAGCCTAGGCCTTTGGAGATGCAGAAAGGAATCACCCCAGAGAAAGTCGTTGGAACCCAGAGGCCTGGAGAGAAGGCCAGCAGAGATCACCCTGTGCCTTCCCATCTAAGAAAGAACCTCAGTTGAAAGTTAGCTTCCTTTCCTCTGAAGAACGACACGTTAACTAAATAAATCCCCTTTTATTGAAAGCCAATCTGTCTCTGGTGTGTTGCATTCCAGCAGCTAGCAAACTAGAACAGATGGTATATGGCAAAAAGTACAATCAATGCAAGCTAAGGTCTACAGTAAACAGTACCATTGTAATATGCTTCCACTGAATGTAACAAAGTCATTATGCCAGAGCTAAATATTAACAGATCAGGGGGGCATGGAGGAGGGCTATAGACACTTAGTGGAAGAAAAGGAAATGTCTTCAGATAGATTATGGTGGTGAAGGCATGTCTATATACTAACGTTGGATTTTATGATGTGCAAATAGAATAGTTTAAAAATGAACAGAGAGATACAAGTGCTAGAGTAAAATGCAGAGAAAGAGATGTACCTATTCACTGTCAACACGGAAACTAGAGGTGCAGCCCCTTGGGGGGCAGGGTGGTGGTTCCAAAGGAGGCTGGGGGTGGGGTTGCCATATGATCCTGAAACCCTGTTGCTCAATATATACCTGGAGGAACTGAGTGTGGGGACAGGAGTGAACATTTGCACACTGGTGTACATGGCAGCAGTGTTTGTGGTCCATACTGAATGGAGGTGGCCTAAGGGTACAATGACTGAGGAATGGAAGGGAGCTATGGTGTATACATACACTAGACTGCTGAGCAGCAGCAAGAAGGAATGAATGCAACTAGATGAATGAACCTTAAGAGCTGTATGTTGAATGAAACGTCAGGAATAAAAAGACAAATATTATCATGCCTCAATCACATGGACTAGCTATAATATAAAAACTCAGTGAACTGAAGTCGAGAACATGGGTTATCTGGTTGGGGCCTATTGTAAAGGACCCTAGATTGTAAGCTTTTACAGCAGTCACATATATTCAGGAGCTGTGACTGTTGATTCTAGATTCTGAGATGAACTGTTTGTATATAACCTGGTCGTTCCCAGAAACTTCAGGTACTTATGTGACCCCTGAGACTCAGAGTTAGAGCTCTGAAGCCCTGAAAGTCGGCAGTATCCCACACAGGAACTGTTTAAAAAGTTGAAAAAGTGGTCAGACGTCAAGTAGAGATATGAATGAAGCTGATGTAAATACAGGGTAAAGGATGATATCAACAGTATGTTAAAACTTCAACTTCTGTGTGAGACCAAAGGGAGAGATGTTTAGTTGGTGCAAAAATTTATATTTTGGGTAGTGCATTTCCTAATTTAACTTGCATGGTCAGTGTAGTTGATTACCATAAGCATATGAAATCTTGAATAGGGCATGAGATTTTGTTGGTTTGTCCAGGTTAGTGTGATGCCTTGCTATGTCTCAGAATAATTTGGGTAGCTAATAACGAAGTATTTGCAAAATCACTTTGGGGGACTGGGGAGAAAGGAGGAAATATTCAACTTCCCCATTTGGAGAATTTCTGATATTCTCACAAGCAGCGGGACAACCAAATCAATAAGCCAAATCCTCAATCTTGGGGTTTGCCCCTATGAAATTTATTGCTACAAAGGATAGATTAAGCCTACTTAAAATTATACCTTAGAGTCACCCCCACAGAACCTCTTTTGTTGCTCAGATGTGGCCTCTCTCTCTAAGCCAACTCAGCAGGTGAACTCACTGTCCTCCCTCCTACGTGGGACATGACTCCCAGGGGTGTAACTCTCCCTGGAAATGTGGGACAGAACTCCTGGGATGAGCATCAAGGGATTAAGAAAGCCTTCTTGACCAAAAGGTGGGAGAAAGAAATAAGACCAAATAAAGTTTCAGTGGTTGAGAGATTCCAAACAGAGTTGAGAGGTTATCCTGGAGGTTATCTCATGCATTACGTAGATATCCCTTTTTAGTTTATGGTGGAGTGGAGTGGCTGGAGTGAAGTACCTGAAACTGTCGAGCTGTGTTGCAGTAGCCTTGATCCTTGACAATGATTGTATAATGATAGAGCTTTTACAATGTGACTGTGTGATTGTGAAAACCTTGTGTCTGATGCTGCTTGTATCCAAGGTGTAGACAGATGAGTAAAAGAAATATGGATAATAAATAAATAATAAGGGGGACAAAAGGTAAAATAATCTGGGTAGATGGAAAAAAATGATCCTCAGTATGATCAGGGAAATAAAGGAAAATACAGAAAAGATCTAAAGGATAACAGGAAAACAATGAATAATATGAGAACCTCAATAAAGAGATGGACATTTTAAAAAGGAACTACACAGAAATATGGAGATGAAGACCACAATAATTGAAAAGAAAAATTCCCTAGGAGGTTTCAACAACAGATGGATTGGCAGAAGAATGAATTGGTGACTTGAAGGCAAGACAATTGAAATGATTCAGGCTGAGGAGCAGAAAGAAAAAAAAAAAGAAAAACAGTGAACCGAGCCTCAGAGCCCAGCAGGACACCTTCAAGCATCCCCATATATGTACTATGAGAGTTCAAAAAGGAAAAGAAAGAGATAAAGGAGCAGAAGGAATATTTAAAGAAATAATGGCAGAGAACATCCCAAATTTAATGAAAGACATGAATATGCACATTTAAAAATCCTAACAAACTTCAAACAAGATAAACTGGAAGAGAACCATGCTAGACACGTAGTAGTCAACTGTCAAATGACAAGGGCAAGGAGAGAGTACTAAAAACTGCAAAGAAAAGCAATGTGTTTTGTACAAGGTAGATTAAAGAGATTAAGTGCCAATTTGTCATCACAAACCATGAAGGCAAGAAGGTAATGTGATGACATTTGCCAATCAAGAATTTTATATTCAGCCAAGCTGTCTTTCAAAAATAGGGGAGAGGTTAAGCCATTCCTAGAAAAACAAAAAGCTGAAGGAGTTCATCCCTACTAAATAAACAATATTAACGGGGGTTCTTCAGAATGAAAGGAAAGAGCACTGGAGAGTGAGTCAAAGGAATGCAAAGAAATAAAGACCTTGAGTAAGGATGACAATGTGGGTAACTACAAATGCCAGTTCTGTTACATTGTTTTTGGCATGTGTGCTGGTTTGAAACTGTTATGTACCCCTAGAAAGTTTCAGAAAGGCCAGATTTCTCTAATCCTGACCCAACGGTATAGTGTAGAACCTTTGATTAGATTGTTTCCATGGAGAGGGGACACACCCAATCGTGGGTGTGACCTTCTGATTAGATGGAGGTGTGGCTCCTTTTAATTAGTTTACTGGAGAAGGAAAGACAGGTCGGAGCTGATAGAGACACAGATGTTTGGAAATGTAGAAGCCCCAGAAGACGCCAGGGGCTGAGAGAAATAACAGAAGGGAGACAGGAACCAGACCCAGCAGACGTCACCATGTGCTTTCCATGAGCCACAAACATGGAGAGAGCCAAGGCAAGCTAAGAGAAGAAATCCAGAATTGCCCCGGAGAAGTTAAGAAAGGACCAGCCGATACTGGCCACATACCTTCCCCTATGACAGAGAACAACTGGAAACCAATTGGCCTTTCTTTGGAGTCAAGGTATCTTTCTCTGGATGCCTTCGTCTGGATATTTTGATGGCCTTAGAACTGTAAACTCGTAACATAATAAATCCCCTTTATAAAAGCCGATCCATTTCTGGTATTTTGCATTCTGGCAGCGTTAGCAAACTAAAACAGCATGTCACGTCACTTTTACTTTTAACAGATACAAAAATGTAAATTTATAAAAAGTAATCATAAAACTACAGTTTTATTTTAATATACACTGTATAAAGATTTCATTTGTAACAAGAACAAAAAATGGTTGGGGGGATAAAAGGGTAAAGAAACAGTGTATGCATATGCTACTCAAATTCAGTTATATCAAATGAACATGACTGTTATTGATTTATAATGTTAAATTTAAGCCCCATGATAACCACAGAGAAAATATATGAAAAGTACATGTAAAATGAAATGAGAAGGGACTCAAAATGATATCACACAAAAAATCAAATAAATATCAAATTAAGCACTAACAGAAGTCAAAAAGGGACAAAAGGATGTGAGTAAGAAAGACCAGATAGCAAAATGGTGGAAGAAAGTCTTGCATAGCAGTAGTTACTTTAAATGTAAATGGATTCAATTCACAAGTCGAAAGGGAAAGATTGGCAGAATGGATAAAAGGCATGAAACAATTATATTCTATTTATAAGAGACTGATCTTAAATTCAAAGATACAAGTAGGTTGGAGATGAAAGAACTGAAGAAATACACTTTCCAAATAGTAACTGAAAAGAGATCTGGGGTAACTATACTGAAACTTGATAAAATAGACTTTAAAGCAAAAATTGTTACAAGGGACAAAGAAGGTCATTATATAACTGATACAGGGATCAATTCAGCAAGAAAAATTAACCATTATAAATATATATGCACCTAACTGTAGAGCCCCAAAATATATGAAGTAAATATTGGCAGATTTGAGGGGAGATACAGATGGCTCCACAATAACAATAGGAGACTTCAATACACCAATTCCAGTAATGGACAGAACATCAAGACACAAGATCAATAAGGAAATGGAAGACTCGAATGAGACCATAAATCAGCTAGAACTAACAAAAATATATAGAACAGTTCCCCAACAGCAGCAGAATATACATTCTTCACTTGTGCAAATGGATCGTTTCTCAGGATAGATGTTAGGTCACAAAACAAATCTAAATAAATGTAAAAATACTGAAATCATGCAATGTATTTTCTCTGACCACAGAAAATGATGTGAGAAATAATTAAAAAAACAAAACAAAACTGGAAAATTCACAATGTATGAAACAAAAACCAATGGGTCAAAGGGGAAATCATAAGGGAAATTAGGAAACATCTTGCAGTGAATAAAATGCAACACAATAAAAATGCAACACATCAGAACCTATGGGATGTAGTGAAGGGAGTTCTGAGAGGGAAATCTATAGCTCTAAGTGCTTTAGATCTCAAATCAGACACCGAGCCTCACAACTGGAGGATCTAGGAGAAGAAGCGTAAACCAAACAGAAATGAGCAGGAAGAAGGCAATAATAAACATGACAACAGAATAAATGAAATGGAGAAAAGAAAAAAAGAGAGAATTACTGAAACCGAAAGTTGGCTCTTTGAAAAGATCAGTTAAATAAACAAAACTTTAACTAGACGGACAAAAGAGAAAAGAGAGAGAAGGCAAATAATAAAAATCAGAAATGAAGGGGAAGACATTACTACTGACCCCACAGAAATAAAAATTTCTATAAGAGGATATGATGAGCAATTATATACCAACAAATTAGATAGCCTAGATGAAATGGACAAATTCCTAGAAACACAGAAACTACCTATGCTGACTCAAGAAGAAAGAGAAGATTTTTACACACCAATAACAAGTAAAGAGATTAAATTAGTCACCAAAAACCTTCCAATAAGGAAAAACTCATGACCAGATGTTTTCATTGGTGAATTTTACCAACATTTCAAAAATGAACACCAATTCTTCCCAAAGTCTCCCAAAAAATTGAAGAGGAGAGAACATTTCATAACTCATTCTATGAGGCCAACATCACCCTCATACCAAAGCCAGGTAAAGATAGCACAAGAAAAGAAAATTAAAGACCAATATCCCTTATGAGTATAGATGCAAAAATTCTCAATAAAACACTAGCAAATTGAATCCAACAGCACGTTAAAAAGAATTACACACCATGACCAAGAGGGATTTATCCCAGGTATGCAAGGGTGGTTCAACATAAGAAAATCAATTAAGGTAATATATCACATTAATAGAGCAAAGAGTGAAAAAATCACTCTGCATCTCAACTGATGCAGAAAGGGCATCCTTTCTGACAACCACACACAAAAAGAACTTAGAAAACTAGGACGAGAAGGCAACTTCCCCAACATGATGAAAAGCACATATGACATCATACTCAATGGTGAAAGAATGAAAGCTTTCCCCCTAAGATCAGGAACGAGACAAGGATGTCCACTGTCACCGCTGTTATCTAACACTGTGCTGGCAGTTCTAGCTAAATCAACTAGGGAAGTGAAAGAAATAGAAAGCATCCATATTGGAAAGGAAGAAGTGAAACTTTTCCTATTGGAGGTTGACATGATTCTGTCTGCAGAAAATCCTGAAAAAGACACACAACAAGTAATAAATGAATTCAGCAAAGCAGCAGGTAAAAGATCAATACCTCCAAATCAGTAGTGTTCCTGTACACTGGTACTGAACAGTCTGAAGAAAAAAAATCAAGAAAAAATATCATTTACAATAGCAACTAAGATAATTGAATATCTAGTAATAAATCTAACCAAGGAATTACACATAGAAAACTACAAAATATTGCTAAAAGAAATTTAAGAAGATCTAAATAAATGTGTTCAAGGATTGAAAGACTAAATATTATTAAGATGTCAATTCTGCCCAAAGCAATTTATGGATTCAACACAATCCTAATCAAAATTCCAACAGCCATTTTAGCAGAAATGGAAAAGCCAACCATAAAATTTATATGGAAGGGTAAGGGGTCCTGAATAGTAAAAGTCATCATGAAACAGAAGAACAAAATTGGCGGACTCTCATATTTCTCAATACCAAAACTTTCTACAAAGCCACAATAATCAAATCAGCACTATACTGGTACAAGGACAGACATATAAACCAATGGAATTGAACTGAGAGTTCAGAAGTCAACCCTCATATTTATGGCAAACAAATTTTTCACAAGGGTGCAAAGTCTACTCCATTGGGAAAAAAATAGTTTCTGCAACAAATGATGCTGGGAAAACTGGGTGTCCATATGCAAAAGATTGAGGGAGGACTCATACCTCACACCATATATGAAAATCGATTCAAAACGGATCATGTACCTAAACATAAGAACCAGAACTATAAAACTCCTAGCAGAAAACATAGGGCAGCATCTTCATGACCTTGTATTACTCCATATTTTCTTATACTTTATACCCAAAGCATGAGTAACAAAAGAAAAAACAGATAAATGAGACCTCATCAAAATTTAAATCTTTTGTGCATTAAAAGACTTCATCATGAAAATAAAAAGATAGTAAACATTTGGAAACGACGTGTCCCATAAGGGTTTAATATACAGAATAGGTAAAGAAATCCCACAACGCAAGCACAAAAAGACAAACAACCCCATTTAAAAACGGACAAAAGACTTGAATAGACATTTCTCCAGAAAAGATATACAAATAGTTCACAAAGCGCATGAAAAGATGCTCAACATCATTAGCCATCAGGGAAATGCAAATCAAAAGCACAATGAGATATCTTTTCACACCCACTAGAATGGCTACTATTAAAAACAAGGAAAATTACAAATGTTGGAGAGGATGTGGAGAAATAGGGATACTCATTCATTGCTGGTGGGAATGTAAACTGGGGCAGCCGCTGTGAAAGTCAGTTTGGCAGTTGTTCAGAAAGTTAAGTATAAAACTGCCATAAGACCTGGCATTCCAACTTCTAGGTATATACCCAAGAGAATTCAAAACCAGGACTCAGTTTTAAAAGAATATGAATAAAAATATTCAGACATTTTCACACTGATGCTCACAGTGGCTTTATTCACAGTTGCCAAAAGATGGAAGTAACCCAAATGTCCATTAACAGGTGAATGGATAAATAAAATGTGATATATACACACACAATGAAATATTATTCAGCCATAAAAGGAATGAAGTTCTAATACATGCTATTACATGGATTAATCTTGAAGACATTATGTTCCATAAAATAAGTCAGATGCAGAAGGACAATAATTATATGATCTCACTGATATGAAATTATTAGAATAAGCAAAATCGTAGAATCAGAAACTAGAATACAGTTTTCCAGGGGCTGGGGTGAGGGTAGCAAATGGGGAATTAATGCTTCATTGGAACAGATTTTCTACTCGGGGTGATTAAAGCATTTTGGAAATGGACGGTGGTGTTTAGCACAGCATTGCGAGTGCAACGAGCAGCACTGGATTATATATTGAATGTGGTTAAAAGGGGGAAACTTTAGGCTGTATATATGTTGCTAGAATAAAAATTAAAATAAACAAACCACGCAACACAAACAGTGATCCCTAATGTACACTCTGGCCTCTAGTTAATAGTCTAATTATAATAATACGGTTTCATCTAGTAAAACAAAGTTATCACATTTATGCAAATTGTTAATATTAGGGTAAACGGTGTGTACATGAGGGGATTTATATGGGAATATATATTTCCTTCATGACTTTTCCATAAACTTACAACTTCTCTAATTAAAACTTTACGTATGAAAAAAAAAAACAGTGAAAAAATAAGAGAAATGCCAAAATCCTTGGTTGAGAAGCTAGGTCAGAGGCCACCGGCCCTGCAGCATGGGGCTGCCCCAGCCTCTGCTCACACCGCCTCGGTCCCCTGTAGAGCTCATTGCCGTCCACTGCAACCCTTCTTCCTGGAGCAGCTCGCAGTGTGGCTAGAGCATTATTCTAACACTCACTGCAGCTCCATGCATAGGAACCAATGCACCCTTCTTAGGGAAAGGGACAGGGAGAAAGGGGACAGTATTCATTAAGGGTCCTCTCCAGTCCAGACACTGGACAATTGAGAGGATCATTTCATTTAATTCTCACACAAATCTACGAGGTAGGAACTCTGACTAGCTCCGTTTTAAAGAAGAGGATACCGAGGCTCAGAGCGGGCCACTTGCCTAGCATCACTGGCTAGTGTCACAGCCAAGATTTGAATCCAGGGTTCCCTTTTTCCCCCAAAGGGACCTCATAGCCCTTCTGGTTTGATTTATCTGGCACCTTCATGAGTCATATGTACCGGAGGCAAAACTCCCTGAGGCCCTCAGTGTCACAGATGAGAAGGCAGGTGTGGGGGAAGCCAGCTGGTTCCTGGCTCTGGGCCTAGAAATAACTCAAGGAGGTTTTGTTTTTTATTATCACGCCCTTGAATTTGGCATGAAGGTATTCAACCAGTGGGGGCAGGAGAGAGAGTGCCAAAATCTCTTGCCTTTTCCCTGGGGTCCAGCTTGCTTTACCAGGCTCTTTCATCCTTTGGAGGTGGGGTAAGGGGTAGACACCTGTTGGAAGAAGGCATCCTATGATTTATTTTCTTGGGTCCTCACTTAATGACTGATACTTATTCATTCCATGCGACAGATATTTGTGGGTAGGCCCAATGTGGCAACATGTTGAGGCCCGGGGGAGTTAGAATCAGACCCTGGCCCCACAGGTCCCAGTAAACTGGGAGGGACCACAGTGGGAGGTGGGGCTTGCTGCATACTCCAAGCAAGGTACAGTTAAAAAGTGGAGGGAGTTGTCAGGCAGAGTGGGATGATCTGGGGGTAGGGGGTAACCAGGAGGCCTTCCTGGAGGAAGGGGTAGCACTGAGCTGAGGGATCTAGACGGCACTGGGAGCTGGGAGCAGAAGTGGAGCCCAAGTGGTGGAAACAGCAGGGCACAGGCGCAGAGGCAGACAAGTGTCTGTTAGTCTTGGCGTCGTACGTAGGGCAGGAACCAGGTCTACACTGTGTCTCCAATAAGGGCTCAGTGAGCATGCATAAGTAATGTGGGGAGGAAAGAGAAAGGAGAAGCTGTGTCTCTTGATTGCCTTAGTTGTCTTCTGGGCCACCACGGGGCCCATCCCTTCACAGGCAGCTTTCCCTTTTTGGAGCAGAAGCCAGCGCTCTGACACTGCACCTCTCTCTAGGGGGAAGGAACTCCTGAGTGGGAAGGGGGCTGTGGGGGCAGTGGCAAGAGCACCTGCCAGGAGGCCCCTGAGCCCCCCGCACCTAGCATCTCTCAGCAAATGCCTCCATCATGACTTCTATTTGATGGGGAGGGGGTAAAGACCAAGGGACCTGGTGATGCCCCTATTTGTTGTGCAGATTGCTGGGGTTGAGTCACCTGGAATTTCCTGAGTAACTCAGAAGGTTGGGGGTGGAGTAGGGACAGACACATGGAAAGGGAGAAAGAAAAATGATGCACTAATCATCGTTTAGGATGGAGGGAGATGCCTCCTCCTGTGGGGATTCTGTGAAAGCTGTCAAGGGCGGGTAGCATCTGGAAAGAATGGGCTAGAGGATGGGGAAGGTTAGGAGAAGTGAACTGGAGAATTATGGTGAGAGTAAGCACTCCAAGCATGGGGCCAATGTGGACAAAGGCCCAGAGATGGGGAGATGTGGCCTGTGCACGGGACAAAGAAGGGCTCACTTTGGACAAAACACAGGCAGGTGAAGAGGAGGCTGGGAGTTGAGTTTGGAGATGAGGGGAAAGGCCAAATTAGGGCTGCTCTGTATTATCCTTCTTAGGGAAGGCCATGAAGAGCGGTGGAGAGCTCTTAGCAGAGACCCTAAGGAAGAGCATGTGAGCGATTGTTCCCACAATGCATGGGAGCCCAGAGAGGAGACCTGAGGAGTCAGGGTCCCGCCAAAACCCCATGTGTGGTTTCTCAGGCCATAGGTAACACAAAGGCACAGTGTTCTGGTTTGAAACCGTTATGCAGCCCAGAAAAGCCATGTTCTTTTGATCCAGGTTTGTGGGGGGGCAGACCTATTATTTGGGTAGAACCTTTTGATGAGGTTATTTCCATGGAGATGCGACCCACCCTTTTGATCAGATGGAGATGTGACCCCACCCATTCAAGGTGGTTCTTAATCCTTTTACTCGAGCCCTATATGAAGAGAAAAAAAAGCAGAAAATAGAGCGCTCAGAGCTGACAGACGGCAGATGCCCCAGACACAGACATTAGGAGATGCTTGGGGAGCCTCATAGAAAGTAACTAGAATCAGAAGCTGAAAGCAATGCAGCCCAGGAGCAAAGCACTGGGAGATGCCGGCCACGTGCTTGCTCAACTGACAGAGAAACCCTGGATGTGATCAGCCTTTCTTGAGTGAAGGTTTTCTTCTGTTGATGCCTTAATTTGGACATTTTTATGGCCTTGGCATTTTAATTTGTAAGCTTGTAAATCCCCATTTCAAAAGTCAATCCATTTCTGGTATATTGCATTCTGGCAGCTTCAGCAGACAAGACTACTTCCCCTGCCCTAGCCTCATTGTGGGGGGCAGTGGGGGGGGACAGGCCGTGGTGGTCCATGTTCTTACCCGATCTGCCTTCTTAACCTGGGGCCTTCCTCAGGAAACTCTTCCAATTCCTCCTTACTGGGGAGACGTGGAAGATATTCTTCTCTCCTCTCTCAGCACTTTTCTACTCCCAGCTCCCTACACCGGCCCCCAGCCCCTGGATCCATAAAAGAGCGGGAGCCTTTGTTGGGGCCTCCCTTGGTAGACAGACGGTCCCTCGTCTGTGCTGCTCCATTCAGCCTTCACCTGGTGGTGCCATACCAAGGGGGAACACTTGAAGAAGGAGGGGTTTCCCCAGGTTAACCTCTTACTTATGCCATCACAGTAAGGGGTCAAAGCTTCTCTGTTATTTGCATTTTGACTCGATCGCTGTTTTAACTGTCTACCTTTCATCCCTGGGAGCTCAGCCCAGCTCTTAACAAAGTCATCGTGGAGGCAATAAGAGGCTGAAATATGGTGGTGTCAGAGGACGCAGAGAAGCACTAGGCAGGACTTGTCAGTAGACCGTTGTACAGAAACACTGGACTTCCAGTCCATCTACCTGCTTTCAGATGGCGAAAGGCTGCCATATGACCAGAATTGCTCACACTTGCCCACCTGGGAAGGTATTTGCTTCCATTACACCAGGGATGGAGAGCCCCAGTAGATGGGCAGTGGCTGCCTGAGACAGATTCCTACGCCTCACCGCAGATGAGGTGGAAGAGATGTACGATTGATTTGAGATGTCTGCCTAGGGGGAGTGGAAGAGTTGCCTGAATGCCGTGTGCTGGCCACCTCTACACTCTTAAGCCTCTCTGTGCCTTAGGGTTCATAGTTCTGCCTTCCCGGATTTTGTCAAAATAGCTGCGGGGATCAACAAGATCACGTGGACAGAAGTGTTTTGAAGATAATCCAGGCAGCACACGTAGGAGGAACGGTTCCCATGGTTAGCCATGCCTCTGTTAGTCATCCTGCTCTCAGTGCCAGGAAAGCACAGCCCCCAACATCCTCGATGGCTTCCACCCATCCAGTCCCCACCCCCCCAACTCCCCAGTGTGGCGACTTGCTGTCAACCGAAGGCGGGTTTAGTCACAGGTGGGTGCGCAGGGCCCCGAGTTTGGGGAGCAAATGCAGGGGTGTCATATTTCATAACTGCAGGCCCAGGGCTCCATGACTCACCTGGCCCCTTGGCACGGGAAACCCTGTCTCATGAACTGAAAGGGCCTCACCCTGCTAGAAGGTTCAGCAGAGTTAACTGGCTCCGGCGCATCTCACCTGGTTCCACCGGGGGCTCCTCATTGGCTTTACTCAGTTCCCTGAACTCAAACGTATCAGGCTGGATAGAGGCATATCCTCTTGCTTGTGTTTGCTGTTGACAGCACTTTACCTGCTTATTTACTCCCTGGGTATCGGCTCCCAGAGGGTTTTCCTTTCCATGGAGGTTTTGTAGGGAAGTGACTTGGTGAGGCAGAGACCAGGCTCAGACTCACAGTACCCGGATGTTGACCCCAACTCTGCCACTTACTGGCTTTGGGATCTTTGGATAAGTCACCTACCTTTCTGTGCCTCAGTTTCCTAGTCTCTAAAGTAGGGATAAAATTATCTGCTCTGCCCAGCTCCCTGGGAAGGGTAAGATTTAACTATCTGAAATAAACTTACATTTTTAAAGGACTGCCAAGTTTTTAAAGCCCTTCCATTCATATTCTCACATCTGAGAGATGCCCGTGGCACAGGCAGGGCATTGTTTATAGTATTCCCATTTTACAGATGAGGGCACTGAGGCCCAGGGTTGCATGGCCAGTTAGTGGTGGAGCCTGGGCTTAAATTCCAGGTCCTCTGTGTTCTTCATATGATGAAGCCAAGAGGAAGAGAGATTGCATCCATTGCAGATGGGAAGGAGCATTGCAAAGTGAACCAGGTCATGCAAACTAAAATGGAATAAAAGGGGAGCAAGTTGCCCATGTCCCCTGGAGGGAGGGAGTGGTAGAGATGCTTTGCCTGAGAGGTCCGGGTCAGGAGCCAAGAAGAATGTTCTTCCCTCAAGTGAGACCTGACACACACCCAAACTTTCTCAGGTCCCTGCCCTTCTGCTGTGGACATTTGCCCATCCTCCTTACCCCAAACCCTCCAGTCCCCATAGTCTGTCTCTGTGTCCTTCCCCCATGCCCACTCTCACCCACACTAGGTCCCATCTCTGTGCTCTTACTTATAAGAGATTACACATATTGAGACCCACTGTGTGCTAGGCAGAGCCCTGTGCACATTCACATGGGTTGCCACTGAATTCTCACAACTCTATGTGGTTGTATCAGTTAGGGAGGCGAGGTTATGCTGCAGTAACAAAAGACCCTTACATTTCCATAGCCTACACAAGGTCTGTCCCTCACTTATCTTTGCAGGTTGGCTCAGACTTCTTTTTCACATTATCATTGTAGGTAAGACTAGACCTACCTCAAGGCATATCAGTGTAAAATTAAAATGGGGACAAAGAGAAGCTGCCACAAGCACCCAGGCCATAAAAACACAGTCAAGATCTGAGCAACTTTAAACTTCAAGGGTGACACTGAAAAGGCCTTCAAAATTCTGAAGGAAAAATGATTCTCAACACAGATTTCTACCTCCAGACAAATTGTCAATCAAGTGTATGGATAGAATAAAGACACTTTCAAGATCTCAAAAATGTATCTGCCCTGGACCCTTTCTCTAGAAGCCACTGGAGGGGTGCAAGCATGGTCCAGTGGTAGAATTATCACCTGCTATACGGGAGGCCCAGGTTCGATTCCTGGTCCATGCACCCCCCTCCCCCCCCCAAAAGAAGCCATTGGAGGAGCCCTCCACCAAAATAAGAGTCAACCAAATGCAGGGAAGGTCCAGCACATGGGAAAGATGTGATCTCTCATGGACAGAGGGGAGCTGTGACCCTGCTCTGGTAGTGATTGAAGGAAGACGCAAGCTGTGTGCCAGGTGGAACGGGCACCGGAGCGGAGCCCCTGGGAGAGACTTCTTGGGGAAGATGAAGTGGAGAAATACCTTCGGACAGCCTGGATGGGAGATTTAGATGATGGCAACGAGTTTGGGGTTGAGTGGAGATGGTAATAGTAAGTACTGTATGGATGTGTGTCCTAAGCCTCCAGGGCACCCTCGGAGGTGGATGTTGTCATGTCACTTTACAGTTGAGGGAACAGAGGGCTCAGGTTGCAGAGCTGGGGGCTGCAGAGCCCGGGTTTCCAGGCAGCCGGCTCCTGAGTCCCCACGTTTAACCACTCAGCTGTGGGGCCTTTTTATGTGGCGACATAGACAACCAAGCAAAGGAAAACAAACCCCAAACAATGATTAACTCCAGGAAAAGCCAAAAGGTGTGCAGGAAGGAAAAGTACTCACGGCTTACTGTACGGCCGGGCAGTGAATAAGCATTTGCATAGTCATAACAATGTCACTCTGCTGCCGGGGGAGCCCAGTCCGCCTCGGAATTCCCCAAGGCCAAACCAACAGATAAGGCCTAATGGGAAAAGTCAAGATGTCACAGTTCAAGCAGGTCATGGGATAAACAGAGGGGACGGGAGGGCAGAGGCCAGAGCAAACCCTCGACACTGATGTCACTCTAAACCACGTGCCCTTATGGTGGATAAAAAGAAAAAGCCTTGAAAACCATGCGACTGTACAACACAAAGAGTGAACTGTGACATAAACCCTGGGCTGTAGGTAATAAGTATAATTACAAGAGCATATTTCCTCCACTTTAACAAAGACACCACATTAATGCAAACCATTGTAGTGGAAGTTGCACGCGTGCATGTGTGGATACATGGGAATTCTGTGCTTTCCGCATGACTTTCCTGTAAACCTGTGACTGCTCCTATAAGAGGAAAAGAAAACACTGGAGTGGATAGGGGGTGTGGGTCACAGGTCTGGGGAGGTCAGCGGGGCAGCGGAGGTGGCCCGAGGGAGGGCCGGGCACAGAGGGGTGTTGGGAGAAGGCGTGGAGCTGGCTGGTGGCAGGGATGGCGGTAAAGACGGCTGGGGAGGAAGAGAGAGGCAGGCTCACAAAGGGTAAGGTGACTGTGCAAACAGGGACCATCAGGGCACCAGCCCAGTCACCTTGTGGGGTGCCCAGGAGTACCCACGTCCACTCTGCAGGCATTTCCTGAGCAGCCACTGCAGGCCCAGGGCCTGCCCTCGGCCTTGTGGCAGCAGAAGTGTCTACAGTGCCAACGTGGGGAGCAGGTAGAGGGGCCATCTTAGGTTAGCTCATGGCTCACATGGCTGCACTGAGCTGGAGGAGCCCTGAGAGCAAGGCCTGCCCGGGATGGGTGGTGCAGGGAGTGGACAGAGCACTGGGCTCTGAGTGGAGCTCTGGCCTTTTGTGTTTGGGCTTGTGTGGGCCCTTCAGCAAATCCCTCTTCTCCTTAGACCTGGGTCCCCCCTCTGTCCAATGAAGGCACTGGCCTCAACCAACTCTAAGTCTCCTTTGTCCGACTTCCAGGACCCCCTGGGACTGGGAAATGTGACTCCTCTGAACAGCCAGTGAAATGCATGAGGAGGCACGTGGGGAGATGCAGGACCAGCAGAAGGTGGCTTTCCTGTTTTGTTTATTTCTAATTAGAATGGCTCTTCCTCTTTACCCTCCAGTGCCTCTCCCTTCCTGAGCAGCTCAGAAGCCATTCGTGGGGCTACACAACAAAGATGGCCTCTTGGGGTGGGGTCTGGTTGGGGGGCAGAGAGGGGAGTGAGGGTGCAGGGGCCATCTCAGCCCGGGTGGGGTGAGGCAGGCCTGCCCTCTGCAGGGCAGCTTGGGGTGGGGGCTGAGCAGGGAGGCCACCTCCCCGGGGAGGAAGGCAGCTGCGGTGGAGTCAGAGACCCTGTGGGCTGGGTAAACATCCCCAGGGCCAGGGGTGTGGCAGAGATGGGGGCTTGGTTACGAACAAGACTGACCAAGAAAGTAAATAATGATCATGATAAATAAATAAATGAAATAAAAAGCATGATAGAGACAATAGGAGCCAGATTTCTTACTGTCAGAGAAGGGAATTAGAAATATGGAAAGGAAGAGAATTAGATTGAACTGTGATATTGGACTGGAATTATAAGTTTCAGATTAAACTCATGATCTGCAATACATAAGATTGGATAGATAGATAGAGAGATAGATAGATAGATAGATATAGATAGATAGATAGATAGATAGATAGATAGATAGATAGATAGATAGATGTAAACACGTATGTGTGTGTATGTATATATATATATTAATATAATTCCTTGCTCTGTCCACTGAGGGTCTGGGAGCAGTGATTCCCCATAGCAATGAGCACACTTAGTGCCCAGACCTTGGCTTCTAAATACCTTTCTCCACTCTGGGAACCAGGGCTCCTTGGAGAAGTGATCTGGCTGATTCCCAGCTGGTGCAGGGAGAAGTTCAAGATGAGCCTGAAACATCTTGTGGTACCAGAATACAAGGAAGTGCTCAAAGAATGGGGGGAACATGTCAAAATAACATAGGTGCCACGCTGAAGGGGCTTCCACTGGGAAAGTCTGGGACCATTCGAGCACCAAAACATAACGTCGGCAACGGATTATAGCCCATTGACTCAAATAAGAAACCGTGAATCCATACTTAATTAAATAATAAACTGAGCAGGAGAGTTACATGATGTTAAAGTACTTCCCACAGGTACTTTAAGTTACATGATGTTAAAGTTAGATGTTAAAGGAGAGTTACATGATGTTAAAGTTCTCCCACAGAACACTTAGCAATCACAGAGGGCAAATGGATAGCGATGGTGGAGAAGTCTCCCCCACACACCTTAGTTGAGTGATCAAAGCGAACATTATCAGGGACAGGTCAAACCCAAATCATGCAGCATGTGATACGATGCATCGAGAACTCAGCCTCATTTCTGGAACAGTCCTGGCAGAGATGCGAGACCTGCATCCAGTCATGAGAAACACCAGACAATCCCATATCAAGGGACAGCCTGCAAAACCTGAGGGGCATAAAAATCAAAGAGCGACGGAGGAATTGCTCTAGATTGGAAGGATACTAAAAGAGAATTGACAACTAAACGCAAGTGTGACTCTGATCTGGATACTGAGGCTACAAAGAACTTTATGAGGAAAGCTGGCCAAGCCTGAATGGGGTCTGAAGGCTAAGTGGCAGTGATGTTTCAGTGTTAATTTCCTGATGGTGATGGCTGCCCTATGGTCTGGTTAGATTGTGTCCTTGTTTGTAAAGACTTTGGTGGAGTCAGGGAATCTTTTCAGCAACTTACTTTGAACGGTCCAGAAGAAAAAATTGCTCGTACAATACTTGCAACTTTTCTGAAAGTATGTAACTGTTTCAAAATGATAAAGAATATGTAAAACTAAAACAAAAAACAAGTAACGAAAGTGAAAGCCCTTTCTTGGCTCCAGCTTTTGGAGAACTTGTCAAGGCATCTGTCTTTGTTGGTGCGAGGGCGCCCTCTTGTGGTTGCCATAGCACAATGCAGTACTCGGCGGTGCCTGGGACTTCATAACCCTCCGCAGCCGTAGGTGTCCTCAGAGGTCAACTCATCCAGCCCCCTGCCTCGGACCAGGGCTTTTCTCACCCAGATCATAAAGACAGCTGTCTCCTCTGCCTTCAAAGTTGCAGAAATGTTCCTTTCTGGCCCTGACCGTCAGAGATTCCCTGAAGACTGAGCCCCACGTTGGATCCCTGGACAGGCAGGTGAGCTGCGATGGGCCAGCGGCAGAGGTGGCAGAGGCTGGAGCCTGAGAGGAAGCAGAGGCTGCCTCTCACCACTGCCTGGCCTTGGACAAGGTGCCTCCCCGCTCTCACCCCGATCTCCTCATCTGCAGCTAGGAGCTGATGCAAACTGCTGGACTTTCACAGAAGCTAATGAGATAAAAAATAACACATCCTGGATAATGTCCCAAATAAACAAACCACGTCTTGCAGTGTCCTCGCTTGGTTGTAAAATCAGCAGCACTCTCAATTTTAGACAATTTTCATTGGTCCATAATGACAAAGAACCGACAAACATGGCGTCACCAACTGTCAAATCAAAACTGCCCCTTTTCACTCATCCCCCGGCCCCCAGTTAGTTGCCCCGGAGTGCTGTGGCACCCCTCTCCTATTGACTCTTTGTCCAGTATTAAACTTTTGAAGTAGTTCATGCGAGAACTTATTTATAATTATAGATGTAATTAGTGGGCTACAAGGCACAGCACATCCCCTTTCAGTCATATTCACCTTCAAGGTGGCATTGTTACTCATAACCTCCTTATTTAGTTACCATCACTTCTATCCATTCAACTTCTTTGGGTGGCCTCTCCTTTGTCTTTAGCATCTGTGTACCTCTAGGTCTGCTATATTCTACAGAGTAACCTCTGGATTATCTTTACCAGAGTCGTAAGAGCCAAATAGAGGGAAGGAGCCGAAGGGTACAATGACAGAAGCAGAATGGCGAACTGTGATACATTTATATGATGGAACATGGTGCAGCTACAAAAAAGGAAGGACAGCGAGAGGCATGCAATGAACCGAATAAACCCTGGGGAAATGTGTAGTGCAAAATAAGCCAGAAACCAAAGAACAAATATGCTAAGATCACTCAGAAAATGCTTATAAGAAAATTGGAGTCTAGATTGTAAGCCCTTGCAGCAGCTACTCTTAGTCCGAAGTTGTAAGTGTATTTCTGGATTCTGAGACACTGAATTATATGAATATCAGCTGGTATTTCCCTGCGGCTTTGAGTAACTCTGTGACATCTGAGATCCAGAAATGGCGCGCTGCAGCCCTGAAAGTTAGCACAGCTCCATACGATAACAGTTAAAGTAACCAAAAAAGAGATCAGGCCTTAATTAGAGTTAAAAAGGAAGCCAGGGCGGCTGCCGTGGCTCAGCAGGCAGAGCTCCGACCTGCCGTGCTGGAGGTCTGGAGTTCGATCCCTGGTGCCTCCTGCCCATATGCAAATTAAAAAAAAAAAGGAAGCCAGACTGGCTGGGTCTAAGATAAATCAGAATACAGGGTAAAAATGACAGTGTCTGTATGCTAGACCTTCAGCTACTGTATGAGACAAAAGGCAGAGAGGTTTATTATGGCTAGAACTTAAGTTTTTTGTAACACATAATCTAAATCAACCTATCTGGATAGCTCATTTAAGCAAGCCAAATTCCTGGGGTCCAGAACAGGAACGAGGCCTTTTAATTCCGTATCTAAACATCTCAAATATGGAACTATTAAACTTTCCCATCTGTGAAACCCCAAGAGCCCTTAACCATTGGGGACTCTCATAAAAATAGGCCAAGCCCTTGATTTTTTTTTTTGCATGGCAGGTAACAGGAATCGAACCTGGGTCTATGGCATGGGAGGCGGGAACTCTGCCACTGAGCCACCATCGCCCACCCTGAGCCCTTGATTTTGAGGCTTGTCCTTATGAAATTTTATTTCTATAGGGGAGAAGCTAAGACTATCTATAATGAGGCCTCGGCGTTGCTTCCAGGAAACCTCTTGTGTTGCTCAGATGTGGCCTCACTCTCTCTCTAAGCCCAGCTCTATAAGGAAAATCATTCCCCTCCCCTCTATGTGGGACATGACGTTCCTACATAGGTCAGGGGTGAAAGTCTCCCTGGCGGCGTGGGGCGTGACTTCCGGGGGTGAGTCTGGTCCTGGCACTGTGGAATCGAGAATGCCTTCTGGACCAAAAGGGGGGAAAGAAGTGTAATAAAATAAGGCATCAGTGGTTATGAGAGAGAGTCGAGAGGCTATTCTGGAGGCTGCTCTTACGCAATCTTCGGTTAGAGAGTGCTGGTTGCCACGGTTTGCTAAACCCCAACCAACATCGCTCCTATTGACTCTTGGGAACACCAAGGGCTCGAACCGAGACTCTATAAATGCTTCATGCACTAAGTTTGCTTTCCTGGAACCTATCATTCCCAGGGGGTTCCTGGGTCACATCAATCCTGAAACCCAGGGGAGCAGCCTCTCCAAGATTATCACTTAATTCCATCCCCCATCCTTTAGTGTGGGCACCCCTTCTCAACATGAAAAAGTTGGAACAGGTATTGCCTAAAGATCCCTATAGAATGGGAGAAGGATCAAAGAAGAAGGAGGAGGCATAACAGAGAAAAAAGGATTCAACAGAGGAATATGGCTGCTGAATCACTGTATTCATTTCAGCTTCCAGTGCTTTGGAACATCTAGAAGGAAAACTCTGAGACGGTGGAATGGTAGCCCATGACAAACGCTGGAATCTGTTCTGTAACTACTTGTCAAAGTGTGCTTTGAAAATTATCCTTTTTTATTTCTTGTTTTGCATAGATGCTATATTTTCCATCAAAAAAAAGTTTTAAAAAGTTGATCCCAGTTCCCAATTAAGGGGGTGACCATGGTGGCCTGGGGAAGCCTGCTTTGCACCCTCTGCCTGGCTTGGTTATTAAGGACCCTCCCCCACCTCTATCAGGGGGGTCCCAGTTTAGATGATGAATCATTCTGTTCCTTACCAAAGAATATTATGACTTACTGTGAAGTAATAATAAATTATACGGGCCCTCTGCCTCCTGTGCCTCACTTCCCAGCGGATGTTTGAAGGTCCTTAGGACTCCGAGCCTCTGTGGTTTCTCCCTACCCTCCCACTTTGGATGTGACGCTTGTGGGTGTAATGAGGACAAACTCATTGCAGTGTCACCCTTAGCATATCAGTCCAGGGCAAAGCAGCCCACAGCTGTCCGCCCATCACCCCGCTTTCTTAAAGTGACCACAGCCTCGCCACGTGGTCTCGGAGAGGCTGCTCATCCCAGGGTCCCGGCCCTTTGGTTCCAGGGGAGGAAAATGACTCACACTCGGGACCCATCCAGACCGACGAGGGTTCTTTCCTGGCATTGCCACCCACTGATGCTGGGGCTGAAAAGCCCCTCCACCTGCTCAGATCCTGGAGCTGGGACAGGGTGACTCTGGGTCTGAGTGACGATGGTCCCTGCCAGGTGAGCATCAAGGAAGAGCAGAACAGGCAGAGAAGGGCAGAGGGGATGCGTAGGGAAAGGACAGACGTATGTCCTGTGGGTGTCAGGTCCTCCAAGCTCCCCTTTAGGCTCTTGGGGTTCTGCCATTTGCTGTCAAAAGAGACTTGACAAAGAGTGAACCGTAATGTAAACTATGGCCTTTAGTTAACAATATACATACTGGTTTTCCAATTGAAACAGACATACCACACGAATGAAAAATGCTAATAAAGGGGAAACTGCATGTGTAAGGAGGGCACATGGGAATTCTCTACTTTCTGCATGATTTTTCTACAAATCTACAACTGCTCTAAAAAATAAAAAAATAATTAAAAAATCTCAAGCAAAGAAAAAATAAAAAACCAAAGAGAGACTTGACACAAGCAGAGGCCCCGTGTCAGCAGCCTACCAGCACGCGAGGCTGCAGGAAGCACCAGGAAGGACAAAGCATGGGGAGTCTCTGAGGCAACCTGCATCACCTTCCATTCTTCACCTTGGCAGAGAGCCCCTTCCCCACTTTACAGATGAGGAAACTGAGGCTCAAGGCATAACGGCCCACAGAGCACGAATCTGGGTATGTGATGGCAGCTGAGTCCAGCTTAGGTGGCTGGGTGCTGGGCTGGCAGGAACTCAGCTCCTTCTCCAGAAGCCCAGGAGCCCGGGCAGTTAGTTTGGGTGCCAGGGTGACTTGCTGAAAAAACTACTTATTATTGCATTTTCATGGTGGAGGGAGACGAAAGTCACGGTACCTTTGACCACTTAGGGAGCATTCTCCATGGTGGGGTGCTGGAAGACATGATCTCAAACCCTCACAACCACCCTGTAGAGAATGACTATCCTCAGAACCTTCCAGATGGGGAAACTGAGGCTGTGTGTGTGTGTGTGTGTGTGTGTGTGTGTGATTCACCTCAGCTCCTGCAGGTGGCAGTACCGGGGCTAGAATCTGCTGTCTGCTCCGGCTCCCGCACCCTGGCCTGTCTGGAAGGAGCCACGTCCCACTGAGTGTCTGTGGGTCTGTGCTGTGGGGAACCCGAGGAGCTTTGCACGCCAGGCTATCACATGGGACCTCTGAGGAAGAGTCCAGAGAGGTGTGGGGAGGCTACTGCGGTGGCCGGGGCTGGGGGTCGGCAGGCCAAAGTCAGGATGGCGGACTGGACACAGAACAGGACAGGGCGAGGACAGGCTGAGTGTGTTTGCCACCGGCCTGTCCCCAAGCCCTTTACTTCATTTTCCCTTTGCAAATCTTGCATCTCGAACTCTACAGGGAAGGCCACTTCCTGAGCCCGAATGGGGAGCGGAGGTGCCAAGTCCACACCACAGTACAGAGCAGTGACTCTGGGGTGACCCTGGGGCACCCCCGCACCTCCGGGGGCTCACTGCCCAGCCCTTCGGGAAGACTGAACATTACAGTGTACAAGGAGCCTGGCAGCTGGTGGGTGCCCAGTAGATATGAGTGCAATCGGAACATAAGGATGTTATTTTAAATCAAATAGTTTAAAGAGAAAAAGCGAGGACACTGTTGGCTGAGAGGCTTCCTCCCTCCTGTAACAAGGCAGCCGCTGCATCTTAACAGGAAGCTTCAGTGTCCCACCCAAATGGGTCTGCACTCGCCATGCAGTTTGAGGCTCTTCGGGAAGCTGAGGTGGGGAAGCTATGTGGCAGCTGCCTGTCTCCAGCAACCATCTCTCCTTGGCCCTCTGTCCCCCATTTGTCCTCACATGCACTGGACAGAGGCCTGGCAGGCCCTGGCTGGCCCCTCCCATCTAAGGCCAGAACCAAAGCAAATGGCCTGGGGGTAAGTGGTGATGACAGATATGGGTCATCACCATTTAGGGTAAAGAAGGGACCAGAAGGGGAGATGGCCCGGGGAGGTGGGGGACCACAGGGCCTCGCTGTGGTCAGGTTTCCTTCCCTCTTGGGCCCCCTTCATTCTCTCTCCTCTGCTCAACTCTGCCCATACCCCAAGGAGCCTCCAGTGCTCCACAGGTCAGGAACACTCCTTTCCCCACAGCCCCAGCCCTGGCCTGAGGATGTAGATGATGGGTGGATAAGCAGTAAGATGGGGCAGAGACTGGAGACCTCAGCCCACCTGACTGGAGCCTCCACACCTGCTTTCAGGGAGCCACGCCTGCTAACTGCAGCCTCGGCTGCCTCTTCCTGGGAGGCAGCATCATGGGGGGTCCTGGCCTCGGGTCCCCTTGATGGAATCAAGTTCACCACCCCTCCCCTGCAGCAGAAACTACTTGCCCTAAAACATTCCCTCCCAATGTTCCCCATGGAATTAGCCAATTAGAAAAAGTGCTTTCCCACAATGGCCTGCAGAGAGGCAACCTGGAGCTCAAGGGCCCAGAGACACAGACCAAGTCTGAGAGCAGGCTCGACCCCTGGGTGGCTGTGAGCCTTGCAGCAAGTTTCTTTCTAGGCTTTGGACTTGAGTTTCTGCCCAACATGAGCAGGATAGCATCTGCTTTGCCAGACTGTGGACAGGACAGATGAAATGAGAAGGATCCTCAGCCTAGGCTGGGTACACAGAGGCATGCAATAAAATATCGTAAAAGAAAGAACAAACAGTAAGGGCTGGAGGCAGCAAAGACTCCCTGAAGCAGATGATAAATACCACCCATGGGAGAGTGAGAGCAGTGCTGCTTGTGAGGGGAGTGGCCAGAGGAAAAGCACCCAAGAGGAGCCGTGGAAAGGATGCTTTGGGCGAAGAGACAAGTATGAGATATTAGAAGGTACCCAAAGGGAGGAAGTAGCTATTAGTCTGTTCTGAAACTTGGTCTTCTCCTAGTGGTGCCTTCCTCAGGGAATGGCACCTCCATCCACTTGGTTCTGCAGGCCAGAAATCTAGGAAACAGCTTTAACACTTTCCTTTCATTCATCCCCATATCCAATCCATTTCCAAGCCTTATTGGCTCCACCTCTTGAAGAGCTTTTGAAGTTGTCCACTTCTCTCACAGCGGCAGGTAATGAGAACGTGAGAAGGATATAGGTGCATGCTGGGCAGTCAAAGGGGTGGACTGTCATGAACTCTGAAGTCTTTCGTATTTGTGAACTCTCTCCTATGAGTCTTAGTGGGAACAGAGCCCCACTCTGCAGCACTTAAGGCATAGACGTGTGATGTGAGCTTGGCCAATTTGATTCTTCCAACCAAAGTCTGATTTATGAGTGATTGATGAAAAGAAGCATCCAAGTCTTATTCACATCCTGACGTCCAGGGCCAGGGGTGGCCTGCAGGAGTGTGAGGGTGTGTCCTGATGAGGCTTCCTGCCGTGTGGTTCTGACCCCCTGTGGTGTGGACCCACCGCCTGGCTTCTCTCACTGCTGCCATTTTTTAGGTCAGGTTCTACAGCTTTTCCATCAATTTTGTGAGCTGTTCAGTATCCTTTCAATACATGCTATTTCTGCGTAAGTTATCCATGGCTGTTTTCTGTCGTTGTCTGGTTATAAATGGGCTGCATTAGAGCCTGGGAGTTCAGAGTCAAGAGGGTGGGTTGATCACAGCTCAGATTTGCTGGAAGGGCTTCTGGGAAGAGGTGGGACTAGAATAGGAGTTAAAGGAGAGGTAGGGGCTTTACAGGTGGAGGGGAATCTGCTGATAGTTAAAGAAAGGCTGTAGATGGGGAGCAGATCTGGAAGGAGAGGAGGACTTTTAAGATAGTTCCTTACTGGTAGGACTTACCTGCCTTTAGGTATCTCTGTCACTGCCACTTGACTGAAATGAAAATTGCTTGAAACCAAGATCCAAAAAGTTATATAGTTTTCATAAAGGGGAATCTCATGAACTCACTTAATTTGTTCACTCATCAAATCTTGAGTGTCCATTGGAGCATCTATTGGAGATGCTGAGATGAATGAAATACAATCCTTGATCAGTGACAGAGTCACAGTTTCAAAGGGGAGGAAGAAAAGCATGATAACAATGCAAGATACTGGGAAACCAAAAGGAACAATGCAAGACAGAGGAGGCAGCAAACGCCTCTGCCTGAAGAATTTCAGAAAGTAGGCACCAGTTTATACTGACATGCAAATAAATGCTAGGCATAAGAGCTGTCCGCAAAGACAGATTTTGATAGATAACAGTTTAGTAAGACACTATCACAGTTAAAAGCACAAGTTCTAATTAATCAAAGTTGCAGGATACAAGATCAACATACAATAATCTATATACCAGTAATGAACAATCCAAAATGGAAATCAAGATAACTGTCCCACTTACAATAGTGTCTAAATGAATAAAATTCCTAGGAATAAATGTACCCAAGGCTGTAAAAGCCTTTGCACACTTTCAAAACATTGTTGAAGAAATTAAAGACCCAAATAAATCGATAGGCACTCCGTGTTCACGGTTTGCAAGACTTAATATGGCTAAGATGTTGATATTACCCAAATTTATACACAAATTCAACTCAATTCTGATAAAAATTCCAACTGTCCTTTTGCAGAAATGGAAAAGCAAATGATCAAATTCATACGGAATGGCAAGGGGACCTGAAGAGACAAATCCATCTTGAAAAAGAGGAGTTAAGTTGGAGGTCTCACACTTCCCAATTTCAAAACTTACTACAAAGCTATAGCAATGGTACTAGCATAAGGATGGACAAATAGATCAATGGAACAGAATTAAGAGTTCAGAAATAAACTCACACGTCTATGACCAATTAATGGTTTTTTTTGTTGTTGTTTGTTTTTTTTTGCATGGGCAGGCACCAGGAATCGAACCCGTGTCTCTGGCATGGCAGGCAAGATTTCTGCCACTGAGCCACCATCACACTGCCCTATGGCCAATTAATTTTTGATGGGGAAAGAATAGTTTCTTCAACAAATGGTGTTGGGAACACTGGATATCCATGAGAAAGGAATGAAATTGGACCCCTATGTCATACCATATACAAAAATTAACCCCAAGTGGATCGAGGACCTAAATGTAAGTTCTAAAACCATAAAGCTCCTAGAAGAAAACACGGGGGAAAGTCTGCAGGACCTTTATTCTTAGCTATGACACCAAAAGCCTGGGCAACAACAACAACAACAAAATAGAAAGCAAAAATGGATTTTAAAAAGAGTAAAGAAAGCAGATGAACTGGGCTCCATCAAAATTAAAAACTTTTGTACATTAAAAAACATTATCAAGAAATGAAAGACAACATACAGAATGCAACAAATATTTGGAAATCATATATCTGATAAAGGGTTAATATCCAGAATATATAATAAGATCTCCTACAGCTCAACAACGAAAAGACAAACAACCCAATTTTAAAATGGGCAAAAGGTTTGAATAGACACTTCTCAAAAGAAGACGTATGAATAGCTAATAAACACATGAAAGCACGTTCAACATCATTAGCTGTTACGGAAATACAAGTCAAAGCCACGATGAGATATCACTTCAGATCCACTAGGATGACCAGTATTGGGGGGAGAAAAGCAAAATAAAACAGGAAATCAGTGCTGATGAGGATGTGGAGAAATAGGAACCCGTATACATTGCCGGTGTGAATGTAAAATAGTGCAACTGCCGTGGAAAACATTTAGGTGGTGTATTAGTTAGGGTTCTCTAGAGAAACAGAATCAACAGGGAACACTCACAAATATAAAATCTATAAAAGTGTCTCACGTGACAGTGGAATGCAGAGTCCAAAATCCGCAGGGCAGGCTGTGAAGCTGACGACTCCGATGGAGGGTCTGGATGAAGTCCACAGGAGAGGCTCGCCGGCCTAAGCAGGAAGAGAGCCTGTCTCTTCTGAATCCTCCTTATAAGGCTTCCAGTGATTAGATTTAGCATCACTCATTGCAGAAGACACTCCCCTTGGCTGATTACAAATGGAATCAGCTGTGGATGCAGCTGACGTGATCATGATTTAATTCTATGAAATGTCCTCATCACAACAGACAGGCCAGCACTTGCCCAACCAGACAAACAGGTGCCACCACTTGGCCAAGTTGACACATGAACCTGACCATGACAGGCGGTTTCTCAGAAAGTTAAACAAAGAACAACTATATGACCCAGCAATTCCACTCCTAGGTATATACCCAAAAGGACTGAGAACAGGGACGTGAACAGATATTTGTACACTAATGGTCATAGCAGCATTATTCACAATTGCTAAAAGATGGAAGCAACCTAAGCGTCCATCAGCGGATAAATGGGTAAACCAAATGTTGTATAAGCTTATAAAGGAGTGTCACTCAGCCCTGGAAAGGAGCGAAGTTCTGATACAGGCCACAACATGGACGAAACCTCAAAGACATCATACTAAGTGAAATAAACCAGACACAAAATGGCAAATATTTTATGATTACACTTATATGAAATACCCAGAATAAGCAAATTCACAGAGATAGAAAGCAGATTACAGATTCCTAGGGACTGGGGGAGGGGATTTGTGGGGTCGAGGAGTAAAAGGAGATGGGGAATTATTGCTTAAATAGGTACAGAGTTTCTGTTTCGGCTAATCAAAAGGTTTTGGTAATGGGCAGGAGTGACGGCAGCATGATATTATGAATGTAATAAATATCATTGAATAGGTACATGAAAATAGTTATAAAAGGGTAATTTTGTGGTGTATGTATTACTACAATAAAAATTGTGTTTATGGCATAATTACATGGAATCTTAAGATCTTGTTGGTTTGTACAGATTAGTGTGAGGCCCTGATATATCCCAGAGTAATTTGGGCAGAGAATAAAAAGTATTTGCAAAGTCCCCTTGAGGGACCGGGGATAAAGGAGGAAATATTAAGCTTCTCCATCTGGGGAATTCCTGATATTCTTGTAAGCAGTAGGGACTACCAATTCAATAGGCTGAGCCCTCAAACTTGGGGTTCACCCCTAGGAAACTTATTCCTGCAAAGGAGAAGCTAAGCCTACTTATAATTATGTCTAAGAGTCGCCCCCAGAGAACCTCTTTTGTTGCTCAGATGTGGCCTCTCTAAGCCAACTCGGCAGGTGAACTCACTACACTCTCCCCTACATGGGACATGACTCCCAGGAGTGTAAATCTCCCTGGCAATGTGGGACAGAAATCCCAGGATGAACTGGCATCATGGAATTGAGAAAGACTTCTTGACCAAAAGGGGGAGGAGAAAAATGAGACCAAATAAAGTTTCAGTGGCTGAGAGATTTCAAACAGAGTCGAGAGGTGATCCTGGAGGTTATTCTTATGCACATTATATAGATATCCCTTTTTAGTTTATGGTATTTTGGAGTGGCCAGAAGGAAGCATCTGCAACGGCTGCACTGTATTCCAGTAGCCTTGATCCTTGAAGATGGCTGTATAACTATACAGCTTTTACAGTGTGACTGTGTGACTGTGAAAACCTTGTGTCTGATGCTCCTTTTATCTAGGGTATGGACAGATGAGTTAAAAAAAATAAAAGGATAAAAATAAATAAATAATAGGGGAAATAAAGTAAAAAATTGGGTAGATTGAAATACTTATGGTCAATGAGAGGGGAGGGGAAGGGGGATGGGCTATATGAGTTATTTCTTTTTTAAATTATTTTTTCTGGAGTGATGCAAATGTTCTAAAAATGATCATGGTGATGAATACACAACTATGTGATGATATTGTGAGCCACTGATCGCACACCATGTATGGACTGAGTGTGAAGATTTCTCAACAAAAATATATATTTTTTAAATTGTGTTTATGAAAAGCACAAGCTTTAACATCAGAATATGTGGGTTGGAATAACAGATCTACCATTTGTCCTTGGATCAGGGGCTTAGCTTCTCTGAGCCTCAGTGTGGTCATCTGGAAAACTGGAATAAAAAGAGAATTAAAAAAGAGAGAGAGAGAGAATTTACTTCATATAATTTGGGGGAGGATGAAATGATGTAGTACAAGTAGGGTGCCCAGAACTTAAGTTAACACTCAATACATGTTACAAAAGAAGGAAAGTCCTGGGCTCTGAAAGGGGAGAGGACAATGAAAGGTCCTTAGCCTTTCAAAAGTGAAGCTGGGACGACAAAAGATAAATAATAACCAGTGAACATCACAGGTCACTTATAAACACATCTATATATTCTCTGCCCTTAATCTTCCCCTGAACAAGCCACACCATCTCCTCACCCTTATTTTTTGAGACTGTATGTTGTCATCCCCTCCTTCAACAGAGGAAGAGACTGAGGCTCACAGTGGAGACGCTTCCCCCAGGCCCCAGCGGTGGGCAGCACCAAGGCTCCAGCCTGGGTCTTTAGAGGACACGTCTCTGCTCTTTTTGGAACCTCGCGGTTTGGCTGCTGCGCTGGGTGGGGAGCCCTGCATAAGCAAAGCCCGGGAGGCTGCATGGAGCTCTGCAATTCGGGTGCAAGGGTGACAGGCTTGGGTGGAGTGGGCACTCTGCGCTGGGGAGTCCCAGGAGCAATCCCTGAGGGAAGGTGGAAAGAAGAATTGGGAGGGAAGACATACCTGACGAAATGAAAACGTGGAAGCGGATCCTGCCCAGCTCTCTGTGCTAAAATGCTTGGGTGTTAGGTCTTTCTCAGGAGGTATGATCTGGCCTGTGATGACAGCGTCTGCTGGACAGAGCTCTGGGCTCGGAGAGAGAGCCATGGACACTGGGAGAGCAGATTCTCTGTGCCCAGTTTTTTCACATACCTCACCTTGCCCAAGTTTGCCTTCCACGTGACCGTTGTAATCTCTGCTCTGCAGTTCAGAAAATGGGGGCACTGAGAAGTAAAGTGACTCACCCAGGGTCATACAGGAAGAAAGTGGTAGAGTCGGAGCTCTAGCCAGGGTCTTCTTTCTCTAATGCCATATTATTTCTGAAACATGATCCTGGTAACTAATGAAAATTAATTGGTGGCTGACTAGGAATGGGTACAGTGCCAGGTACTCTACCTGGATTGTCTTTATCTATATGGCCCTCCCTCATTTTATGGAGTAGGAACTTCAAGTTCAGAGAGGTTAAGTGACATGCCCAAAGCCACACAGCATTCCAAACCAGAGCTTCCTTGTTTCCCACAGTGTGTTTTGCATGATGTCCTCTGGTGTCCTGGGAAAAAGATGGCAGGGCAGCAGGTGGGCAAAGATTTGGGGAAACACTGAGTTAAAGAGTTCTCTTTACTTTGACTCCTCAGAATCTGTAACAATGTAATATATTTTGTTACTTTCTAAGAGTGGGAATTGATATGCCCGAACTTATTTGATCTGAAGTATCCTGGTGTGACAGTGCATTAGTCAGAAATACGCCTGGCTGCAACTAACAGACCCATCTTCCTCAATAGTAGCCAGGAACCCAGAAGGACAGAAATCAGTCCAGGACTGATGTGGTGGCTCGGAGATGCTGTTGTCGTGGCTGCGAAATGACTGTGGCCATTTTGAGCACTTCCAAGCAGGAAGAAGGAAAAAAGGCAAACAGCAAAGCTGAGGTCCAGCTGAGTGTGAACTGACTTATCCTGGATGCTCCACTCAGCAGACCTGATCACATCTCCTCGGCCAGAACTGCCACAGGACCACCCTGGCTGCAGAGTAGCCTGGGAGACTGAGTGTTTTTAAGGGGCACATTGTCACCTGGTTGGAATCAGGGGTCTGTGGTAAGGAGACAATGGACATTGCATGGGAGGAAGGGATGGACATCTCCACAAACCCCTCCTAGAATCAGTGGTTTCTTTTCTTCTTCTTCTTTTTTTTTTTTTTTGCATGGGCAGGCACCAGGAATCAAACCCGGGTCTCCGGCATGGCTGGTGAGAACTCTGCCACTGAGCCACCATCGCCCCTCTGGGGATCGGTGTTTTATGAACCAGGTTTGGGAAATGCTGCTTTGCGCTCACACCACCCCTCCTTGTTTTTCTGCCCGATGAAACTCTGCCAAGCCCTCCCAGATTTCCCCACCTCCCGCTCCCCACCCCTCACCCCTTATCAGCGCACAGCAGGTCCTGTTAGAGGGAGGCACACAGGCGTCCGTGTGTCTCCCCTGTGACCTGCAGGGGCTGGAGGGCACGGTCATGTCTCACTGGCATCTATATCTCCCGTGGGGCGAGGCCTGGCGCAAATGCTAGAAAACTGAATGGGGCCCAGAGGCAGAGAGTGACTCTCCAATGCCTCTCTTGGTTACTGAAACAGGTGACAACTTGAGTCGGAATAAACTGAAAAGCACATTTTAAAATAAGGATCCAGGGGGAGCTCAGGGAGCTCAGGGCTTGGGGGTAGCAGGGCTCAGGAAGTGGTAGAAAAGACCAGAAGGGCCCTGGGCTCGCAGACAGCCCCTCCTCACGCAGGTTCCTGCACCCTGCATGCTTGGCATCCAGCTTTCTCAGCTTCTCTGCCCTGGAAGTGCTCTCAGGGCGCATCAGTTCCAGACTCAACCCAAAACCTCCTAGGACAATTCTTCAGTCCAGGGAGAGACGCTGACTGCACAGCTCTGGTCAGGTGTTACCTTGGCCCACTCAATAGTGTGAGGAGGGAGTATGGGGCAGGGGAGGTCAGGAGCGGGGGTTTAGGGCTCATGTAGTGCCGTGGGCTGGAGGGACAGTTAAGACAGGAACCTCAAGATGTGACCAGGCTGTTACTATATAGCAGGGATCAGCAAACTACGACCTGTGGGCTAAATCCAGCTGGCCACCAGCTTTTGTTAATACCAGTTTATGGGAACATAGCTAGGCTCATCCATTTGTGATTGTCCGCAGCTGCTTTCATGCTGCGACGGCAGAGCTGAGTGGTTGCAGCAGAGACCGAGTGGCCTGCAATGCCAGATATTTACTATCTGGCCCTTTACGGAAAAAGTTTGCCAGCCCTTGTATTTTAAGGAGGAGGCATGTCTGCCTAGGAGAGTGAGGACAACGTGAGGGTGGGGATGGGCTGCTCAGGTCTGTGTCCCCAGTCCCATGGCCCAGGTAGCTGGGTGAGCGAATGGGCGAATGCTGTGCTAAGGCGGAAGCTGGTACCTTTGCTGGTTCTCCGGATTTTGAGCAGCACGGAGGGTTCTAGGGGAAGGTGTTTGTTTTCCCGCATCTGCTCTTAATTGAGGCGTAGTGGTACAAGCCTGATTGGGAATAGCAGGTGCTGGGATGCGGTGAACATTAGGGAATAGTCACTTGGTGGGCTCCAGAGCTGCCAAAAAAGAAAGTGGGCCGATCAGCCAGATGCTTGCTCATTACCACCCGCTCTTCCTCTGAAACGTTTTAAGGGAACATTTGTTTGTTGAGGAAACACAGCTGTTCCCAGGGAAATGGGTTTCCCTCCTTTGGGCAGAGGAGCGGGAGGAGGGAACTGCTGGGGAAGGGGCAGTGGGCCTGTCTTGGCTGGGGCGATGTGGGGGGAGCTAAAGTCCCCCTGCCCAGGTACAGGGAGGGTCTGTGAGCACAGCACTGTGGAGATTGTGACGTTCTAGGGCGCCCAGCACAATTTTCTCCACATTCAGGTGAAGGAGGGATTGATTATTAACCCCAATTTTCAAAAAAGGAAGAAGAGGCCAAGAGAGGTGAAGTGACTCCGCCAAGACCACACAGCCAATTAGTTAGACAGTGCTTTTTGTCCAGACGCTGTCTCCCTCCTTTTTCTTTGGCTCAGCCTGGGGCGTGCCTCCTTTGGGTTTCAATCTTACAATCTCCATTTCCTAGTCCATCTGTGTTTCTGCCTCTGCAGCTCATTTTTAATTCCCTATGTCTCTTTCTCTCCTACTCCCTGTCCCTGGGCCCCTGTGCTTTCCACCTGATTTCCCCGGTCTCCTTCTCTGGCCTTCTCGGGGTGACATGTCAGCATCTGTGTTTGGCTCTTCCCATCTATCCCCCTCCCTCTGCCTCTGCCCCCCTCCTCCGTGTCCCTCTCCCTCTCTTTTGGGCTCAATGCCATACTTCTCAGTGTTGAGTGTGAGTTTTCTTACTTCGGGTCTGCTTGATTCTTGTCTTCTAATTCATTCTCTGTTCTCTGGCTAACTCTGGCATCTGTATTTCTCTCTCTGTCTCTGTCTCTCTCTGTCTCTCTCTCTGTCTCTCTCTCTCTCTCTCTCTCTCTCTCTCTCTGTGTGTGTTTTGTGGGGGCGGGGGGATAGTATTTCTCAAATTGTGTGTTATGACCATTGGGGGGCCATGCAATCAATTTGCTGACTTGTGACAAACAATTAAAAACGACTAGAATAGAATAAAAAATAATCAGAACATGTCCCAGGCACTACTGTTTTGTGAATTCTTTCCGTTATCCGTAAGAACGTGAGTACTGGGTTCCGATGTAAAATGTTTTTTACTATGGGGTTTGGTTGAAAACGCATGAAAACCCCTGCGTGAAGATGCTTTGGCTACAAGGAGCAGGAAATCCTGACCCAACAGGCCCACTAAAAGGAATTTATTACCACCATTAAAAAAGTCCAGGGATGGGACAGCTCCAGGGCTGGTGAATCAGCCGCTGGACAACGCCTTCAGGGAGGCAGGGTTTTCCCTTTATCCTTTGGCTCTCGACAACCGCAGCCCGCCGGCTCCCTCCCCACGGGCTGCACAGGGACTGCATAGCTGAGCCCATCTGCAAAGGTGCCGGGCTCTCTGCGCCCACGCATCCCTTTTAATAGCCAGGAATCCCCTCCTCTCACATCTCATTGGTCAGAAGGGGAGTCACATGTCCCTCCCTTAACCAATTGCTGGCAAAGGAGGTGAGGCTTACCCTGATTGGCTCAAACCAATCAGGGTGGAGTCCCTTCCCTGAACACCTGGCTGCACCGAGCTGGGTGACGACGCTGGAGGAGCGGGGGTGCGCCTCCCTGCCAGGCGCTGTTCCTGGGGATTCATCAGGGAACAGATAAACGTTCGTGCCCTGGAGAGCAGTTAGGTGACCTGCCCAAGGCCGCATGGAGCTCAATGAAGGGTCCAGGCCCCAAACCAGGTCCCCTGGGTGCTCACTAGTGGATCAGGTGAGTCGTCTCCGAGGAAGGCCCTTGGGAGCACGAGATCAGGGCAGGAATGCTTAGACAGGGAAAGGGAGGCAGGAAGTGGGAGTTGGCTGGGATCTGGGCGCGGGAAGGGAGTAGGAGGGGCATGTTTTCTGGAGTCACCAGTGGGCCCCGGGGTGGGGATGGAGGAAGTCGGTAAGGGAGGAGCCCGAAGAGGCCCGTGGGGCTGGCTCCACCCAGGGCTGGGCGCCGTTTGTCAGGGCTCTTGTCCTTCCCGTAGGAAGCCACCTCCCTCTTCCCCTTTCCGTCCCCAACGCACCAGCCTTGGGCCGTGCACTCCCACCGAAGGATCCCCATGGAGGCAGGTGGCAGGGGCTCCCTCTCTGTTCCAGCCAGCCCAGCGTGGCCTCTCCAATCTGTGAGCAGCAGAGGAGGAGACCACGGAGGGGAGGGGCCGCTCTCCCCCATGAAGAAGGGGAGTGACACGGCCTGGGCCACATGTGCCTGGGAGGGACCCTAGAGGGGGCTTCACATTTCTGACCAGGGGGAAGAAGCAGCCGCCTGCTCGGGGCTACTCCAGAGGCCCAGGAAGACTGCTTCTCACAAGGAGAACTGCCCTCTGTGTAGAGGGGATTGGGAGTGGAGTGCAGGCACAGTAACACCCAGTGGTTAAAGCCTGTGTTCTGGAGTCAGGGACCCTGGGTTCAAATGCCCCCTTTGCTACTTCCTAGCTATGTATCTTTGAGAAAAGGACTTAACTGCTTCATGCCTCAGTTTCTCCATTTGCACCATGGGGATGATGAGGAGGTGGCATTCCTGAAGCAGGACAAAGGCTTAGATAACTAGCCCCTAAGGGCAGCCCCGAGCCCCACGGGGGGAGTGGGCTGGGTGGTGGAGACAGCCCCACAGGTGTCTTTGGGCTCCTCCCTCTCAGGCTTCCTTGTCCGCACACCACCTGCTGCCCACTGGTGCCACCATCATAGGACTGCTGCTCTTAGTAAACGAGCTCAACAGGTGTAGCGCTTGGTACACTGTGACATTCATTCCATGTCTCTAACGGTTGTGAGGATTGTGAAAAGCCAGACTCTTCCAAAGCTGCTTTGGTGGGTAGTGAGTGCCCCATCACTAGAGGTATGCAAGCAGAGGCTGGTGAGAAAGCTATGGCAGGAACTCAAGCTCAGATGGGGAGGTGGACCAAATGGCTTTTGGAATCTTGCCCAGATGTAAGTTTCTGTGATTTCTCCATGAAGACCCCTACCGTCAGCTCTCAGAGCACCTCCCCCCTGCTCACCACCCCCCACCACTACAGCACCCACAGACCTTCCTGTATTTTCCCCTAGGTACTTGGCTTCCTCCCTTCAGGTCTCTTTTCATCTTCTTCCTATCAGGATTGTGAGTTCCTCCAGGCTGGGAACTAGACCTTCTACTATTTCCTGGCTTCCACCACCTAAGGGTTTCTTTGTGGATGGCTGCAACAGCCTTTTCTTTCTTCCCAGCACGAAGGGCAGCGGGCTGTTACTGGGTCCTCACTTCTCTGGGTCCATCTTAGAGTTTCTGCTAGATGGTTGTTTGCTCGGAGCGGGGTGGGGTGGGGGTACAGATAGTTGAAGGCCACAGGAAGGAGGAGGAGAGTTGTGGGAGCTGAATATAACACGGTTACTAACAAAACAAGTAAAAAAAACTGCTGTGGCTACACCCCAGCTGTGCCCACCGCCCCCCCATGCCTGATCCTGAGGCCACCAGGAGGTGTCAGACCCTCCTCCCCGAGGACGACCTCGCAGCCCCCGGGGATGCGACTGTTTAATTAGAACACCTTCAGTCGGAAATGCTCATCCATTTATGGGGAAAACAGCGACAGGCTTTTAAGGACATGCCATAAGTTTTACAGTTATTGGATTTTTCAACTTGTTTACAAAAGCAATATTGTTAAATGGCCAACGGCCAGGCCCAGTTGTTTTTCCTCCTGTGCCTTCTGACGACAGGAAAGCATATTATCTCCCCCAACCGGCTCCCGGGAGGTGTGTGGAACTGCACTCCATTTTGCTATCTGTTTAATTATCCATTCAGCCCAGCTTACTAAAGCTCCTTCTCGTTTGCTCACAGCCAGATCTGTTCTGGAATGCAGCAAAGAGCTCCTTTCCCACTCCTCTACCCCCCTGCAGCCGCTCCTGCAAGCAGCTTCCCTCCAAGGTAATGCTGACCCTCTAAAAACCCCACCCTTTTGGAACAATACATCTAAACGTGCATGTAGGGTGACCTGAGTGACCTTGACCCATCTGTGCACCCCTGGGCTCCTCTTTGCTAATAATAAAAGGGTTGTTTTAGAAGAGTGGTTTCCAGGCTAGGCTCTTGGGCATCGGAAGCCCTAAAGAGATTTTAAAAATACAGCTTGCTGGCCTCACCCTTTGAGATTGTGATTGAGAGGGCCTGGGTTTCTCAAGTCTAGATTTTTCAAAGCTCCCTAGGTGATTCTGATACCTAGCAGCTGGGTTTGGAGCCCCCTGAATTTGATCAACTCTGACTGCCCTTGACCCTGAAGTTGCACGATACTTTCTTCTGGTGGAGGGAAAGGGTAGGAGACCAGACTTTCCTTCCACTCTTCAAATGAGTACGAAGTAGGAAGTCCTCACCTGCTCAGCTGGCTGAGCTTTAAGTCTGTTGTACCTGGTGAAATGTTGACTCAGGAAATGTCCAAGTGCACAGGACTCCAGAATCATCAGGAGTAAACTGTGGGGTGGATGTGAACTGATGCCAGGGTTTTTTCATTGAACCTATCATGCAGTGTCTGCACTGGTCGAGAAGAGTATCTGGGAGCCTGGGGAAATGTGCCCCACCCACCTCTCATTGGCACAGCGCTTCCAGATGAAGGGGACTTGACACTGGCTTTGCTCCCACTCTAGCTGTGTTGAGGGATATGGAGAGGAGGACAGAGGAGAAGATAGTTCCCGTGAGAGCCCCTGCTCCTAACAGCCCAGATCTGTCTCTAGAGGAGGAGGCCAGGGGAGAGGGACCAGGAGCTCCTGCCTTAGAATTTCCCCGCACCTCCCCATACAGTCGTTGGAGCGATGACAATAATCCAGGCTTCCATACGGCACTTTACAGTCTACAACACACATGCACACCCATTATCTCAGAACACCCCATGATGGAGGCCAGGAGCTGAGAAATGGGCAACCTCGTTTGGTGGTTAAGGGTCCTGGGGTGGGGGTGCGGCAAGATGGGATTGATTGGCTTGAAAAAGGCCACAAGCTGTGAGTGGTGGAGCCAGAACTTGCCCTCAGATTTAAGTCCACAGCCCAGGGCCCTCCCTCTTTATTCTCATGCACTCACTCATGAGGGATGAGGTGCAGAGGCTTTCAGCCTTCTCAAGGTGCTTCTACATGCATGATTCCATCTGAATAACTGAGTGAGCAGGGAGGTTTTACACACCCCATTGATAATTGAGGAAACCAGGGCTCAAAGAGGTTAAAGCGACTGCACAGCCATATCCCTAGAAAATAGAAAGCTATAAGAAGAAGGAGATAAAGCTGGGCCCAAAGGTGGGTAGAAGAAGGAAGATAAGGTTTGGAATTAGACCGTGGCGCTTACAAAATGTGACCCTGGGCAAGATACTTAAATTGTATGAGTTTCCATTTCATCATCTATGTGAATAGATTTTTTTAAGTTAATAATCAATTTCATATCAAATATAAGAATGGCTAAGTATCAAATATTTTATTTAACCCAATTAATGAGGAAAACAGTAGAGTGTTAAAAACCTATACAAAGGCGAATCAGAGCACACACACATATTATATATAGGCAATCTGAGGTTGATTTACAAATAGTACATAACTGATCAATATTTGCAAGGTAATAATCAATTGCATTCCACAGCTCAACAGCAACAACAAAAAGCAAATATCCCAATTGAAAAAATGAGCAAAAAACTTGAATAGACATCTCCCCAAAGAGGAGACACTTGGCCACAAAGCATATGAAAAGATGTTCAACATCATTAGCCACCAGGGAAATGCAAGCTGCAATGAGGTACCATTTGACACCCACTAGAATGGCTACTTATTCAAAAAACAGGAAATTACAAGTGTTGGTGAGGACATGGAGAAATAGGAACACACGTTCATTGTTGGTTGGGATTGTAAAATGGTGCAGCCACTGTGGAAAGCAGTTTGGTGTTTCCTGAGGGAGTTAGGTATAGAATTACCATATGGCCCAGGAATCTTAATTCCAGGTATATTCCCAAAAGAATTGACACAGGGACTTCACCAGATATTTTCACTGATGCTCATAGTGGCATTGTTCACAATTACCAAAAGATGGAAGCAACCCCAAATGTCCACCAACCAATGAATGGATAAACAAAATGTATATTCCCACCATGGAATATTGTTCAACCATAAAGAGGAATTAAGTTCTGATACATGCAACAACATGAGGAATCTTGAAGATACCATATTGAGTGAAATAAGCCAGACACTAAAGGGCAAATACTATAGATCTCATGGATGTGAAGAAATTTGAGTAAATTCATCGAGTCAGAATGTAGAATACAGATTACCAGGGACTGGGGTGGGAGTAAGGAATGGACGGTTAATGCTTAATTGGTACAGAGTTTCTTTTTGGAGTCATGGACAAGTTTTGGTAATGGGCGGCAAGCAAACTCATTGCTCTCCCCCTCTTTACATGGGACATGACTCCCAGAGGTGTAAACCTCCCTGGCAATAGGGGACAGAAATACTAGAATGAGCTGGGACTCAGCATCAAGGGATTTAGAAAGCCTTCTCAATGAAAAGGGGAAGAGAGAAATGAGACAAAGTGTCAATGGCTGAGAGATTCCAAACAGAGTCAAGAGGTTATCCTGGAGGTTATTCTTTTGCATTATATAGATATCCCTTTTTCAGTTTAAGGTGTATTAGAGAGGCTAGAGGGAAGTGCCTGAAACGGTAGAGCTGGGTTCCAGTAGCCCTGTTTCTTGAAGATGATTGTGTAATGATACAGCTTTCACAGCGTGACTGTGTGATTGTGAAAACCTGGTGTCTGATGCTCCTTTTATCTTTGGCATGGACAGATAAGTAAAAAATATGGATTAAAAAATAAATAATAGGGGGAACAAATGTTAAAATAAATTGAGTAGATTGAAATGCTAGTGATCAATGAAAGGGAGGGTGAGGGGTATAGAAAAAAATGGACAGAACAAAGGTTAAAATATATTGGGTAGATGGAAATACTAGTGGTCCATGAGGGAGGGGGAAGGGATATGGTACATGTAAGCTTTTTCTTTTATTTCTTTTTCTGGAGTGATGCAAATGTTCTAAAAAATGATCATGGTGATGAATATGCAACTGTGTGATGATATTGTGAGCCATGGATTGTATACCAGGTGTGGAATGTTCATATGTTAAGAATGTTCGTGTTTGTGTGTTGTTTTGGTTGGTCAATAAAAATTTAAATAAAAAGCACATCACTCAAAAAAAAAACAAAAACCAAAAGTTTTGTAATGGATAGTGGTGATGGGAGCACAGCATTATGAACATAATCACCAGTACTGAATTATATATTTGAATGTATTTAACTTCAAATATATGTTTAAAGGAGGAATTTGAGGCTGTTTATATGTTACTAGAATAAAAATAAAAAAACAGACAAGCATAGAACATACAACACAGCGAACCCTAATGTAACCATAGACTATAGCTAACAGTAGTACAGTTATAATCATATTCTTTCATCAGTTGTAACAAAGGTAGCACACTAATGCAAGGTGCTAATCATTGGGGGGGTAACATGGGAACTCTGCATTTTCTGCATGATTTTTCTGTAACCTCAAAACTTCTCTAGTAAAAAAATTATATTAAGAACACAAAAAACAACAAAAATAATAACTAATTGCATGCCAACAGACAAAATTTATTTGCATTTCTATGGACAAGCATTATTTGCATTCCTATCAGTTTTCTAACATAGAATTGTAAAGTAGTTCAAAGCTAATGAAAGGCACAGATACCCCAGAAAGAAGCGTTATTCAAGAAATCCGGTGTTTTTTTCCTAACATTGTGAAATGGAGCTGGTCCAAAGGGTTGTTGCAAGGATTACATGAGATGGCATGTGTTTATGTTTATAACGTTTACTTCCTGGCATGAAATGGAAACCCAGTAAAAGTCCCCTTCCCTTGTCCTTGGGGGAAAAGTGAGGTGAGTAGAATGCAGGGAAGGGGTTTGGTGAATATGCAACTTCGGTGCAAATCAGCACCTAACTTTTGCAGAGCAGCCTCTGCTTTCTCCTTGTGCTTTCACACAGACTGATTTCATCTTCTCCCAGGGAGTCCATGGAGATGCAGGCCCATCTCCATGCCTTTATCAAGTCCTTCTCCTATCTGCTGGGTCCTTGCCCCTCTTGATTGCTTGCCTAAATCCTTTCCTTCTTAAGACCCTGGTTAAAGGGCTCCCCTTCCAGAATGGCTTCCCTGATTGCCTGAGGTGGTGAGCTCCTCCACTCCCCAAAACCTGGTACAGAGCAAAGGGATTGGGCTTTGGTGTCACTAGACCTTGAACCTGGTCCTGGCCCTACCTCATCCTTGGGCAAGCTATTTCCCTGCTCTGGGTCCCGGTTTACCTTCAGTAAAAATGAGTGGCTGGACCAGATGACCTTAAAGTTATCTTTTGCTCCATAAACCTTAGTTTTCCAATGACTTATATACTAGCAAGGAGAACTGTGGATTTTCTGAAACCAATTCATTGCACAGTTTTACATGGACTTTGGAACCAGAGAGGTTGAGGTTTGAATCCCATCCCCGTCTCTTCCTATTTGCCTGACTTCGGGTAAGTTACTTAATATCTCTGAACCTACACTGCTATTCTATCAGAGATGATAACAGGCCCCAAAGAATTACCATGAGGATGAACATGGAAAATATAGTTACACGCCTAACACATAGTTAACGTCAGTTTCCATCCTCTGCTTTCCTATGCCCATGGGCCCCCCCTGGGTCTTTGGGTTAGAGCCCCCTGCCTCTGTGGGTTGCTGCCCGTGGTCAGTCTGCTGGGCAGTGACCAAACCCTCACCGCCTCCCCTCTGTGCCGCATAATCTGGGAATGATTGCACTTGGCTCCTGCTCTCAGGGAGGTTTCTGTCTTGCCATGATCTAAACTGTGGGCATGGCTAAGTTCAGGGGAGAGAGAACTCTGTCCTTAAGACGGGGGAGGCAAGGGGCTAGAAAGAGGTCACAGGGGAAAGGGCTCACTTTTGCTGCAGTGCTAGGAGAGGCTTCTAGGAGGAGGTGACCCTTGAAGACTTAGACTCAGGAAGGTTCTTTTTTTTTTTTAAATAACTTTTTAAATTGTATAACATATATATAAAGCAAAGTAAGAAAAAAAGCAATAGTTTTCAAAGCACTCTGCAACAAGTAGTTACAGGACAGATCCCAGAGTTTGTTATGGGCTACTATACCATCCTCTCAGAGTTTTCCTTCTCGCTGCTCTAGGATATAGGAGGCTAGAAGGAATAAATATTTTTTGATCATCAAATTGACTTTTTTTTCTTTATTTGTGAAAAATACATACATAAAGCAATAAATTTCAAAGCACAGCACAACAATTAGTTGTTGAACAGAGCTCAGAGTTTGGTATGGGTTACAAATCCACAATTTTAGGTTTTTACTTCTAGCTGCTCCAAGATATTGGAGATTAAAAGAAATATCAATTTAGTGATTCAGCAATCATATTTATTTGTTAAGCCCTACCTTCTCTGTATAATTCCACCATCACCTTTGATCTTTCCATCTCACTCTTTAGGGGTATTCGGGCTATGCCCATTCTAACTTTTTCATGTTGGAAGGGGCTGTCACTAATATGGGGTAGAGAGATGGAACTAGCTGATGTTCTGGAGAGGTTGAGTCCTCTAGGTTTCAGGACTTATCTGGTCCAGGGACCCATTTGGAGGTTGTAGGTTTCTGGAAAGTTACCCTAGTGCATGGAACCTTTGTTGAATCTTATATATTGCCCTAGGTGTGGTTTAGGATTGGCTGGAATGGTTTTGATTGGGGTTTGGCAAGTTATGGTAGGTAGCAAGGTCTAACTGAAGCTTGCATAAGAGTGACCTCCAGAGTAGCCTCTCGACTCTATTTGAACTTTTTCAGCCATGGGTACCTTATTAGTTATACTTCTTTTCCCCCGTTTGGTCAGGATGGAATTGTTGATCTCACAGTGCCAGGGCTGGACTCATCCCTGGGAGTCATCTCCCACAGCGCCAGGGAGACTTTCACCCTTGGATGTTCAGGAAGGTTCTCTGCAGGCTGAGGGGACCACTTCAACAAACAAGAGAGTCGGGATCTGGGAGGCAGAGAGTGTGCTGGGGAAAGTGCTTGTTCATTCCGGCAAGGGAACTGTGGAAGAAGGGTCTGGAACGAGAGAGGAGGCTTTGACTATCAAGTGCTAGGAGTGACAAAGGAGTTTGGACCCTGCCGGAGGAGGGGGCCGTGGGACTCATCTCCTCACCAATGGGGAGATGTGCCTGCCCCACTTTGTTTCCTCTTCGAGGACCAGCACAGGCAGGGCCATGCAAACAGCCTTCCTAAATAAATACACATTTCTTGTTTTCTAAAACTGTGCTTCTCAAACCTTATAGTGCACATGAATCCTTGGGGCTCTTGTTTAAGATTTCCTTGGGGCAATTTGGATTAAATACAGCTGGCATTGGGCCTGAGACTCTGCATTTCTAGCCAGCTTCCAGGTGAGGCTGATGCTACTGGTTCCTAGGCTATTTTTTAAAATATATTCTTATTGATAAATCTTATACAAACATTCCATACATGGTGTACAATCAGTGGCTCACAATGTCAACACATAGTTGTGTATTCATAACCACTATCATTTTTTAGAACATTTGCATCACTCCAGAAAAAGAAATACAAAGAAAAAAGAAAAAATTCATACATACCATACCCTTTACCTCTCCCTGTCATTGACCACTAGTATTTCCATCTACCCAGTTTATTTTAACCTTTGTCCCTCCTATTATTTGTTTACTTTTTATCTATATATTTTTACTCATCTGTCCATATCCTAGATAAAAGAAGCATCAGACACAAGGTTTTTACAATCACACAGTCACATTGTAAAAGCTATATTATACAATCATCTTCAAGAATTGAGGCTACTGGAACTCAGCTCAACAGTTTCAGGTACTTCCCTCCAGCCACTCCAATACACCATAACTAAAAAGGGATATCTATATAATACATAAGAATAACCTCCAGGATAACCTCTCAACTCTGCTTGAAATCTCTCAGCCACTGAAACTTTATTTTGTCTCATTTCTCTCTTCCCCCTTTTGGTCAAGAAGGCTTTCTCAATTCCATGATGCCAGGACCCAGTTCATCCTAGGAGCTCTGTCCCACATTGCCAGGTAGATGTACAGCTCTGGGGGTCATGTCCCATATAGGAGGGAGGGCAGTGAGTTCACCTGCCAAGTTGGCTTAGAGAAAGAGGACACATCTGAGCAACAAAAGAGGTTCTCTGGGTGTGACTCTTAGGCCTAATTTTAAGTAGGCTTAGCCTATCCTTTGCAGGAATAAGTTTCATAGGGATGAACCGCAAGATTGAGGGTTGGCTTATTCTTACTGCTTGCGAGAATATCAGAAATTCTCCAAATGGGCAAGTTGAATATTTCCTCCTTTCTCCCCACTCCCCCAAGGGGACCTTGCAAATACTTTATTCACTGCCCAAATTACTCTGGGATATATCGGGGCATCACACTAACCTGGACAGACCAACAATGTCTCATGCCCTATTCAAAATTCCATGTACTTATGATGTTCAACTAAACTGACCATCAACATTTTACAAGTTCAATTAGGAAATGCACTTCCCAAATATAAATTTTGCACCAAGTAAACATCTCCCCCTTTGGTCTCACCCAGAAGTTGACGTTCTAAAATATGGACAATATCATCCTTTACCCTGTATTCTGATCTACCTTAGTCCTATCCAGATCAGCTTCCTTCATATCTCTACTTGAAGTCAGATTCCTTTTTCAACTTTTTAACCAGTTCCTGTATGGGGTACTGCTGACTTTCATAGCTTCAGAGCTCTAACTCTGAGTCTCAGGTGTCACAAAAATCCCGAAGTTTTTGGGAATGACCAGGTTATAAACAAACAGCTCAGTATCTCAGGATTTAGAACTCACAGTTGCACTTTGAGTAATGATGGTTGGATCGAGGACACCCACTGGGTGCCCTCAGGATCAAGGCCAGACTGCGCACGCCCCAGCTGCTCGGACTTAGTCCCCAGGGCACCGTCCCACTGGACTACACCTTCCAAGCGCTGTAGATGCTACAGGCCTTGCCTTACAGCCAGCCACGCACACCATAACTTACAGGTTTCACTCCCTCTAGGCTCTAAGAGGTGAGAAGGGGAGCCATCACACTAAATCCTCCAGGGACATTCATGGTGGAGGATGCCATTCTGATAAGCCTGGAAGGATGCCAGCAAGCGACAGGAGCCATCCCCCAGACCTGCTCGGACCAAGGTGTTCATGGGTGACAACAGCCTATTGCCTGTAACTTCCAGATCACGGTCTTGAATTCTCACTGGGGCTCTGAGTGCCTCAATGCAAAGAAGTGAACCTAATGTCGGGGTTGGGCATCATGGAAGGCTTTACATGCCCGTGGACCAGGGATCAGACCCAGAGCAGAGGTTCTCACACTCGGGCCGGAGTGGGGGGATTTTGCCCCCAGGTGACATTTGGTAATGTCAGGAGATATTTTTGTCATCACAGTTGGGAGTGGGGGACAGTGCTACTGGCATCTAAGGGGTAAAGGCCAGGGAAGC
>PVIY010008424.1:0-77086 GCA_004026745.1 Myrmecophaga tridactyla | reverse complement strand
TGAAGAAGTGGCCCAAATGCCCATGGTCTCCACTCCTGCCACATTACCTTCTCTTTCCCAGACCAGAGCTATGGCCTCTTGGGGAGTTCCTTACAGTGAATTGACTGAGGAAGAGAAAACTCGGGCCTGGTTTACAGATGGTTCAGCACGATATGCAGGTACCACCCAAAAGTGGACAGCTGCAGCATTACAACCCCTTTCTGGAGTGTCCTTGAAAGACAGTGGTGAGGGGAAATCCTCTCAGTGGGCAGAACTTCGAGCAGTGCACCTGGTTGTTCATTTTGCTTGGGAGGAAAACTGGCCAGAGGTGGGTTTGTATACTGACTCATGGGCTGTTGTTAATGGTTTGGCTGAATGATCAGGGGCTTGGAAAGACCATAATAAAATTGGAAAATTGGTGACAAAGAGGGCTGGGGAAGAAGTATGTGGATAGACCTTTCTGAGTGGGCTAAAAACATGAACATATTCCTGTCCCATAATCCTTTCAAACCAGCACACACAAGAATTTCACTTACTTGCATTCTAACATGCATTTTTGAATGGGAAAATAGGTGGGGGTTAGTCTCTTTCCTCCTAATCCTGTAGTATATACATGATTTTTACCTATAAGATGTTGAGAATTATTGATATAGGGCATCAAGTGATGCCCTTCTGCAAAAGGGAGTGTTTAAGATATGAGGTCAGTTTGAGGTGGCATAGCTCCTGCTTCTACTTGTTCACTATTCCTTCCCTCAATGACTTAGGTAGCCCAAAATTAAGAATCACAAGGATCACAACCATTACCAAACTGCTGAGCTGGCTTTCCCTGAAGACTCCCTTAAAGATCACTTTGATTGTGCTTTAGCATAAAGGCTGGACATGCAATAAAGAAAAAAGGACTTGAAGTATTTGGAATGGTGCCAATCTTTCTTAGGCTTGATACTATGAGCAGGCTACAGGGATTCAACCTCCTTCTTTAGAAGGAATCCAGCTTACTCACAAAGTGAGAGGTAAAAGAGACCCTCTGGGATTCTGAGGCAGGCTTCATCAGCCACTGATGAAATAGTGCAAATGCCTAAGTATCTGTAAAACAGAGGCTTGGAGCTCAGGCCAGCAAAATATATCCTAAAAAGGTGGTAGGATGCTTGAGAGGACAAACTACCTCTAACTAGTTTTGTGATCTTGCTTATTTAATGTGGAATAAACTAATACATATCTGTCTGTGAGATTTTTCCTTTTGTCTTGGGTTCTGCTGTATGTTAGTTGCAAAATGATGTTCCTTTGTATTTCATGCAACAGAAGGTATAGGGACAACTTAATAATAAGGCATAAGAACAAAATAGCTCCTAGTGAAAATCTTTGGCTTTATTCTAGATTCCTCCCTCCCTCTGATGTTTATTTAATTACCACCTGATCCTATCAAGCCTTCCTATCTAAAGATCTCCTTTTGCCTCTCTAATATCCTATGTCACTGATATTGCCCTAGTTTGAGCCCTGTAATCTCTCACCTGAACTTTAGCAGATATCTCCTAAATGTTTCTCTTCCCACCACCAGTAGGATAAAAAAGATAAAACTATCTTAGAGTTTTTTTAGCCATAAAGCACCCATTAAATAATGTCTTCATTTTTAGTTTCAGGTTTTCCTCAAAATCTTCAAGTAGAAAATGGTAAGGCCATTTAGAAACCTGCAAAGTGCCAAAAACAAATTGTTCTTTGGAAAGTTGAGTGGTAATATTAGAGCCACAATTTAATCTATAATTATGCTGATTTTAATAACTTTTATAGTAGATCAATCCATTAGACATGCATAGGAGTGACCAAGTAGACTTTACCTAAAATACCAATAGAGCTGACAAATATAATTTGTAAAATTAGATTTTAAATTTGTGATATCAAAAATCCATATCAAGGGGTGCAAGAGTAATTCAATGGTAGAATTCTCACTTGCCATGTGGGAGACGTGGGTTCAATTCCTGGCCCATGCACTTCCCAAAACGAACAAACAAAAGAGACCAAACAAAAACAAACAACAAAAAAAATTTCAAAAAGATAGTGCTGCAATAATGGGATACTCACATGGAGAAAGAATGAAATGTGACCCCACCTTACAGCATACAAAAAAAAAAATCCACATCAAGTCCTTACTTTTTTTTTCAAAGAGAGAGAGAGTTTGTTACTAGGCACATAGCAAGAGAACAGATGACCTATTAGCCCCAAATCTGTCTCCCCAAAGTGCAGTATGTCTGATAGTTTTATTAGCGACTAAGATGGACAGAGTTTAGGATAATGAGTACAGTGGCCCCAGATGATCTAATTAGAGGTGATCTACTTATTAAGCATGTGCAGATTGATCACATGCTTAGTCACAAAACATACGTAAGGAAATGGTGGCCCCAATATGATGATGGATTTGATTTCCAGCACCATAATAAGGTATGTTACTTGTGGATTAGAACCTAAGCTATTGTGTATGTCAGGCAGGCCAATTTAGGCTACATCCAGTCTTGGTTATCAAGGTAACTTTGGACTTGAGGTGGGTTATTTCTGGGCTGATCCAAGACACTTCATTAATAAAAATTAAGGGCTGTCTTTAGTGATTACAAGACACTAAAGTTGAAAAACTGGATAAATGGCTACAAATGAAGGCTAGTGACAAGTTTTTACAATCACAGGGGCAGAAGATAAGGGCTATATAATCATTTTCAGAGATCAAGACAGCTGGATTACAATTTGGAGATTTCAGGTATTTCCCTATGTCTACTCCAATATCCCAGAAAGCAAAAAGAAATATCTATAATGATTCAGCAATCAATATCATCCCTTCCTTAATCCTAATTTCTTGGTTACAATTCCTCCCACTCATTTGATAATTATCTAGCAATCTTGAGGGGTATCTGGGTGATGACTCTTTTAACTGCTTCAAGTTGTTATTAAGGGACAAAGGGATGATACTGAAGAAGCTAGTTGTTGTTCATGGAGAGTCTTGTATTTCTGAGTTTCAGTTTCTCTGTCATTGGATCAATCTGGAGATTTTGTCTCTGAAAAATGAACTTAACATATAAAATTTTATAGAGCCCAGGATATCTTTCAGTGTTTCCATAAATACCATTAGTTGGGGTTTGCCATATTATGGCAGTTCACAATATCTGACTGAAACTTGCATAAAAGTAAATTCCAGATGACCTCTCAATTTGATTTGAAATTTTTTAGTGATTGAAAATCTGTTTATTTTCCTCACTTTGGTCAGTGAATCCATGATCCAGGGCCATACTTATCCTTGGAACTTATGTCTCATGATGCAAGGTCCAGTTATGTTTCAAGATGCCAGGGTCAATCTTACACTCTGGAAATTATGTCCCATGTAGGTGGGAAAGTCAGAGTTTGCCTTAGAGAGACCACATTTGAGCAAATCAGAGATTTTCTGCAGATGACTCTTGGGCAACAATTATAAGTAGGCTCAATTTGCTATTACAGAAATAACTTTCATAATTAGAAACCCCTCTTGCTTAAGAAAATGTAAGGAATTCCCCAGGTGGGGAAGTTTAATAGTTCTATTTATCCCAATCCCTCAAGGGACTTTGCAGAAATTTTTTAATTTCCTGCTCAAAACACTCTGAAATGCATCATGGTATAACATTAACTTATAAAGAATATTAAGATTTTATTTTTTATCCTAGGTTCTATATCAAATAAAAACTGAATTAAGGTGTTTAAATTAACTAACTAGATAGATTAAATTAGATAGTGTGGTACAGAAAATTTAAATTTTGGACAAAATACTTTTTTGGTCCCACATAAAAGTTAAAATCTTAAAATACAGATATTATTTTTTGCCTTGTTTATGTATTTACCTCAGTTTTAACCAGATCAGTTTCAGCACATCTTTAATCAGAGTTTGATCCTTTTCAGTTGTTTTATTAACAGTTGCTGTATGGACCTATGCTGACTTTCAGAGTTGAGGAATAAATCTGAGTCTCAGTTATCACACAGATACTTAAAGTTCCAGGGAACTACTAGGTTATACAAAGAGCAAAGCACTTCAAAATTTAAAGGTAACAGATAAAGTTTACAATGTAAGTTCTAATTTTTATAAATGTTTTTAAATGAAGCTACTTTTAGAAATAAAAACACTAGGCAGTTGTTTTATATTAACAAACCATGCCAGAGGTTTTCTTCTGTTTCACTTTTACACATTTACCAACTATGCTAATTAACATATAAAATATTATTTATATATTTGTCCTGCCTCTCTTGTAAAGTCCTTTTCTGTTACAGATGGAGCACTGACCTATAGCTGATCATATATACTTTTAGAGAAGCATTAGAGCCAATCAATGTGACTGACAAGTAAATTTGGCTGTTTCTACAACAGGTAGCTTTTTGTGGGTTTTTTTTTATTTTATGATGTTTTGTGATCTATAGCTTTTTAAGAATAATTAAAACCATGACTAACAACACCATACCATTGTTTAACATCATACAGATTAGTATTAGGATTTAACATGGACAGTAAGAACATTATCAAATTTTTAGGAATTTTATACACTCTCTAAATATATTAATATTATTTTACCTATACAAATTTAACCAGTGATAGGATAGAAAGTCTCTTCTAACTACTGTAACACTTCCCAAACACCTCCTATGCAACAGCTTAAACTACTTGAGCACCTTATTTATACAAGGTGAAAGAACAAATTATTTGTAATAGTTTTTTCTTTAAAAGTGAGAAGACTTGTTTTCTGAAATAAAGGATGGGAAGGCCAGCAAAAACATTAACAAGATTCTGATGCAAAATCTTTGTTTTCTAGACAGAGTACTCAGACTGATTAATAACAACCTATCTAAAACTTTACATTAAGAACAGACCAACCATCCATGTTATTTTAACAGGGAGAAAACTAAATTTTAGTTTTATATGAATACCCAGTTTGACACAAAAGCTTTCTTTTTTTGAAATATAGGATAAAATGACATTAAATTTTTGTCAGCACTATAAAATGACAGACAGAACTCACTTTTATAAACTCCTTTTTTACCACTCTGTATATTCATTTTGGCTTATAGCACATAATCAGAAATAAACTTGATAACAAATTCACAAGCTTTTGAACTTGCATACTTCCCTACAATAACAGTATTCATGAAAGAGAAAAGAGAGATATCACAAAATAATGGAAGAAGAAAGAAATTTATGCTTGGGTTTGGAACACAGCCATGCAACTATACACTATTCTCACAACACACAAACAATTACTTTACAATATGCTTAAAATGTTTCAGTTCAATCCAGCACTACCTTCAAAGCTCAGAAAGCCCCAAGTTTAAAATATAATCAACTTTGCAATATTTAAAGAATTTATATCCAAAAAAATCTCAAATATTTCTCAGCATTGTTTCTAAATGCTAAATAATACCAAGAATACAGTAGTTCACAAAATTAAGTTGTGGCTTTTAAGAAAAACTAGTTCAGAGTTCTATTTATTTAAATGCTGCTTTCTTATTTAAAGGTCTTACAACTGTCATTTTTTTCTATGTGGTCTTTTTAGGTTATTCTTTATCTATCTGCTTTTTAAATTCTTCCAGGATTTTTAATCTTTTATTACTAGTCTGTATTAGTTTGCAAGCTGCTGGATATGCTATACCAGAACTGGAATGGCTTTTATAAAAGGAACTTAATAAGTTACAAGTTTAAAGTTCTAAACCTATAAAAATGTACAAACTAAGGCATCCAGGAAAAGATACCTTAATTCAAGGAAGGCCAATGGGTCAGGAACAGCTGTGTCAGCTGGGTAGTCACATGGCTGGCATCTTCTTGTCCCTTGCTCCTGGACTCCATTTCTTTCAGGCTCTGTTCCTGGGGGAGTTCTTCCCTTGTTTCTCGAGAGCTGGCTTTCATCTCTTTGCTTCCCTTGGCTCTCTCCAGGTTCTGGATTGCTTACATATCATGGCAACATCTGCTGGGTTCCAAGTATCTCAAAACATCCATGTGTCTGTCCTCCAGGTGTCAGCATCTATGTTAGCTCTGCTCTGAAGTTTCTTCAGCTCTGTTATTTCTAAGATTTCTCCAAAATGTTTCCCCTTTTAAAGACTCTAGTAATCAAATCAAGACCCCTGGAAATGGGTGAAGTCACATCTCCATCACATCAAAAGATTACACCCACAATTGGATGTGTCACAGCTCTATGGAGATAATCTAATCAGACATTCCCAACCTGGAGCATTGAATCAGGATTAAAAGGTATGGCTGCTCCCCCAAGATTGAATCAGTATTAAAACATGGCTTTTGGGGGGTACATAATACTTTCAAACTGGCACAGTAGTCTTATACTACACCTTAGTACATGTATGCTCTAAATAGAATAGAAAGTCTTTGAGGCTAAGAATTATGTGTCTCTGTTCATGACAGCATTTACTAACAAAAATATACTGCTTGACATTAACAAAGGCACTACAAATTCAAATTCTTTCACATACTTTGTAACAAATGCCAAGTAACCAAAATCCAGATTGGTTGAAATTCAGGTAACCAAGGTCATTAAAAAATCCATTGATATTTCTTATGAAACTTAACTGATTTCTTAAATAAGGAATATTTGAAGCATCAGCATATTCTTATTTTATTATATTTTACTATTGTCATCATTTACCTGGTACATTACTCAGTTCATGCAATCTAACCTGTCTAATTAGAATATTTTTAAGAGGAATATTGAGAATGTACTTATAATACTAGCTTATTGAATTAGTAAGCTTGTACAAATTTATGAAGAACATACCCAAGCATAAAAAAATCAATTTGTTCAATTCAAAATTCATCATAAAATTCCTTTATAGGAGGTTGAAAAAAATCTTGTCTTCATAATATCTTAAAATTACAAACAATTTTAAATGTACATTAACTATCAAGTTCTGGAAAATATATTGCAATTGTTTAATTTGTTCCAAGCCTAAATCCAGGTAAACTTTTCCATATCTCTCAAAAATCTTTCATTTTAATTACTGAAGTTTGGTAATTATATTTTATTCAATTACTCTTATTCCAAGTTTATTTATATTTTAATAATGATCTAATTACTACAGCTACCATTGCAAAGGTATTATTGGAAAAGATCAATAAACATACTCTATTCTGTGGCATGTTTTATGCTTACCATTTTGAATCTTTGGGCCCAGTAAAAAATAATTCTAAACCACAGCTCACCATTATTTTTCTGTGTTTAGCCCTCCCCCATAACTGCTTTAGGTGGTTAGGCCTTGGAACAGAATGAAGTTTGTCTTGTTGAAAGTTTTAGGTGAGGGCCATAGAATTTTGAGAGTTCCTATGCTCTTCTTTAACTATTTCCAATTATTAGATTTGTTTCATTAAAGGTTATGGCCAGGACTATTGGAAAAAGTCTCTTTCTGCTGTCCAAGTTTGTTTACAGTAATTACAAAACTAAGGTTTTGAATCTTACTGCTCAGAGAGATTTTCCTTTTTTATATTAGAAGTAACAATTCACAAGCTTAAGCACTTAATTTCTAAGCAGTTCAAATAGAGCTCTTTAAGAATTTTCTTATTAATTTGCTATTACCATCTGGACATATAAGAATATACATTGAACAGGCAGACAGATACAAATAGAAAATTAGTACACAAGAAACAAAAAGACAGAAATACTTTTGAGAGGGACAAATAAAGGATTGAATATATTATGTTACCCCATTTCTACCTTTTTGCAGAACAAATTTAACTGTAATATCTTTAATTTTAACTGTAGTAGTAGTATTTTCATTTTAAATCATCTTGAGGCCAGATCATGTTACAGAAACAGACCCTTTTTTAAATAGATGCATAACTAAAATCTTTCCAATTTTCAATACAGCCTAAAGATATCCTTTTAAAGAATTTCCATAATCAGTAACCAATTAGGAACATTTGACCCTTACAAATGCAGGAATATACAAACTAACAAATTTAAACAGACACTTAACACTTATATTTACGTCATACACCAATTAATAACTGGATTGAACACACCAACTGTTCTAGTTTGCTAATTGGTATAATGCAATATACCAGAAACAAAATGGCTTTTAAAAAGTGAAATTTAATAAGTTGCCAGTTTATAGTTCTAAGACAGAAAATGTCCCAATTGAAACAAGTCTATAAAAATGTCCAAACTAAGGCACCAATAAGAGGTTACCTTCACTCAAGAAAGGCCGATGAAGTTCAGAGTTTCTCTCTCAACTGGAAAGGCACATGGTGAACACGGCAACATCTTCTAGCTTCCTCTCCAGGCCTCTTGCTTTATGAAGCTGCCCCAGGGTTCTCCTTCTTCATCTCCAAAGGTGAAGACTGATGGTCTCTGTAGTTCTTGTGTTTCTGCTGCTCTTGTCATTCTCACAAAAAGAACTCTATCCAAAATGCTTCCCCTTTTCAAGGATTCCAGTAAACTTATCAAGACCCACATGGAATGGATGGAGTCACATCTCCCACTATTCAAAAGTTAATACCCACAATCAGATGAGTCGCATCTCCATGGAGATAACCTAATCAAGTTTCCAACATTCAGTAATGAATAAAGATTAAAAGAAGCCATTGTGGGCAGGCTACAATGGCTCAGCAGGCAGAGTTCTCACCTGCCATGCCAGACACCTGGGTTCAATTCCTGGTGCCTGCTCATGCAAAAAAAAAAAAGAAAGAAAGAAACTGTTGCTCTCACAAGATTGATTAGGATTAAACCATGGCTTTAGGGCACATAAATCCTTTCAAACCAGTACACCAACTAACAATAAAATAGGTATTAAATGCTTAACACACCAATTAAAAAAAAAAGACTTACAACTTTTGCTATACCTAGGTAACACGCTGGCTAGTCGTTAAACAGACCTACTAAATTTCATTAAATATCAATTAATTATTGGATTATTTGTTTTTTAGTAGGATACTCAACAGACAACTTTAGGTCAGGGTTTTAAATCCCATACAGTATGGTATCCAAAAACAGAAAGGTGTAGAGGTCAGAGTAAGGGGATCATTATGTAAGCACAACCCAGGCCTAGCTCATGGGAACTTGAATTGCTATATTTAATCCCTGATTCACTCACTCAGTCAGATGTCTGGACATGGAACTGAAAAGAGTTTCTCTCTTTGAAGATTTTGAGGTGACAAAATTCTTTGGAGTACTGGCAGAACACTGAACCCCAGTTGTCAAGCCTGTAGACTAAATTTGGTTCAGTGGCTGCAAAAGTGTTTTAGTTGCTAAAGCTGCTAGAATGCAATATACCAGAAATGGAATGGCTTTTAAAAAGGGAATTTATTAAGTTACAAGTTGATAGTTCTAAGGAAGTGAAAGTGTCCAAATTAAGGCACCAACAAGAGGTTACCATCACTCAAGAAAGGCAGATGGGTCTGGAATACCTCTGTCATCTGGCAAGGCAACTGGCTGGCATCTGATGGGGGTTTTGGCTTCTGGACTCTTCTGTCAACTGGGAAGGCACATGGTGACATCTGCTAGCTTTCTCTGCCAGCTTCTTCAAATGGCTTCCCCAGGGGCATTTTCTTTCTCCATCTTCAAAGGTTTCTGGCTGTGTGGGCTCTGTCAGCACCATGGCCTCTTTCCAAAATGGATCCCTCTTAAAAACTCCAGTAAGCAACTCCACCTTAAATGGGTGGAGACACATCTACATGGAAACTACCTTATCAAAATGACTCACCTGTCTGGAGTAGTGATTATTATTTCTGGAAATTGAGAGGCTATCATATATATATATAACCTGATATCTAGAGATAAGAACAAAGCTAATCAGGTTGGGGTTAAAGTAATTCAGAGCACAAGGGTAAGGAAGACAGTGTCTATATTTTAGAATCACACATACTCTTTGAGACCAAAGGAAGAAAAGCTTATTTGGTATGGAACTGAAATTTTCTGTAGTGCATAATCTAACTCAACCTACCTGTATAGCACATTTGAACAACTGAAACACAGGGAGCCCAGAATAAGAAAGAGGTCTTTTAATACTGTATAGATTATTGTAATTCCTGAATACATCCTAGAGTACATTAAGCAGATATTCAAAAAGTATTGGCAAAGTCCCTTGAGGGATGGGAGAAAGAATATGGAACTCTTAAACCTTACCATCAGGGAATCCCCTGATACTGTGTCAAACTTTAGTGACACCCAAATCAATAAGCCATGCCCTCAATCATGAGACTTAGTCTTGTGAAGCTTATGTAGGTAGTGGAGAAGCTTAGACTACCTATAGGCATGTCTAAGAGTTACTTCTGGAGGACCTCTTTTGTTGCTAAGATGTGACCTCAGTCTCTCAAAGCCCAGCTCTGCAAGTGAAATCATTTCCCTCCCCCCTACATGGGACATGACATCCAGGGGTGAAAGTCTCCCTGGCAATGTGGGAGATAACTCCCAGGGATGAGTCTGGCCCTGGCATCATGGGATCAATAATTTCAAACTAACCAAAAGGGGAAAAGAAGTATAACTGATAAAGTATCAGTGGCAGAAAGAGTTCAAATAAAGTCGAGAGGCTACTCTGGAGGTTGGTCTTACACAAGCTTCAGTTACACACTGCTACCAATCATAACCTGCCAAACCCCAACTAGGACCATTCCAGCCAGTCCTAAAGAACACCTAGGGCAATATGTAGGATTCCACAAGGGTTCCATGCACTAGTGTAACTTTCCAGAAACCTACAACCTCCAGATGGGTCTCTGGTTCAGATAAGTACTGAAACCTAGAGGGCCCAGCCTCTCCAGAATATCAGATAGTTCCATCCCCTACCCCATATTAGTGGCAGACACATCCAACATGAAAAAGTTTGAATGCCCATAGCCCAAACACCCGTAAATAGAGAAATGGAAAGATCAAAGGTAATGATGGAGTTTTAAAGTGAAGAAAGGATTTAACAAATGAATATGAACCGTGAATCATTAAATTGATATCTCTTTTAGTCTCCAGTATTTTAGAGCAGCTAGAAGTAGAAACCTAAAATTGTGGAACTGTAACCCATGTCAAACTCTGAAATATGTTCTACAAGTAATTGTGGTGCTGTGCTTTGAAATTTATTGGGTTTTTTTGTATATATGTTATTTTTCACAAAGAAAGAAGGAAAAAAAGTCTATTGTGATGATAAAAAAATATTTAAGCCCTCTAGCCTCTTATATACTGAAGCAGCTAGAAGGAAAAATCTGAGAGGATCAAATGGTAGCCCATGAGAAACTCTGGGATCTGTCCTATAACTACTTGTTGAAGAGTGCTTTGAAAACTATTGCTTTTTTATTTCCTTGCTTTGTATATATGTTATACTATCCAATAAAAAAGTTAAAAAATATATTGATATCCCTGAAGGTTTGAGGTTTTAAAGTGTTTCTGAATACAAAACATGGAATTATTTGCTGCTTTATCCACTGAAGGATTTTTTTAAATGATGAAAATTGGGTATTTTCTCTAAGATACAAGTTTATATTTACCAATACAAAACAACATATTTGATGGAAATTGCTTTTTTTCCCTTCCCCAACAGGTTTTTTTTCTGTCCCTGGCAGTACACCAAAATAAGGGAGAATTTTCTTGTGTGTAGTATCTAAGGATGGAGTAGTGGGGTCCAGAATTTCCATCCTATTTGAATTATTTATTTTGTATATATTTTTAAATAAATTTTAAAAGTTGGCTCAAGTCTTTCCTCTTCTCTTTGATAATGCTTGAGGATGAGAAAAGGCAGGTATGGTAATGAGGAATTTGGAAAATTTGCCTAACCTATTAATAACTCATACCTTGGCAGGCTGAAAAGCCTGAAGTTTTCTCATCAATATAGCCTAGTATTACTTCCTAAACAAGAGAAAGCTACTGAAACTAGGCATCTCTATTTGTTGAATAAATAAGTAATTGCCACATAAGTTTTTTTTAAAATATCTTTATCTTATTTATTTTCTTTTTGTAATCTGAACTTTAAAGGAACAGGAATCTTATCTTTCCTTTCCATACAATGTCACATGGACTTAGTAATTGCATGACTTCTACCCTAAAAATATTAATAAATCTGTAAAAGAAAAAAAAGTCCCACCCACAATTGGGTGGGTTACATCTCCATGGAAACAACTTAATCAAAAAATCCCACCCAACAATACTGACAAAGATTAAAGAACATGGATTTTCTGGGGCACATGACAGTTTCAAACTGGCACATCTGGATTACATGCTCTGCTGGAACTTCAGAGCACAAGACATTCTTCCCATCAGAAGGTCACCAATGAAATTCTGGATTGGTTCCATAGAATTTTATTTAAATAAGCAACATTCAAGTTATCCTATATTTTGCTTTATTTTTTAAAAGTGGTATTAATCTTAGTTTCTACTTCCCAGAATCAAATTATTATTTATTAGGAAAGCTAAATTAATGTGAAAGATTCATATTTCCATTTTCTTGGCAATACCAACAGTTTCAGTGCTGGGGATTACTTCATTTCTGAGAGTGTACTAGACACTGTTATTTCTGATTTTTCCATTTAATTTTTTTCTTCCTTGGACATTACAGGCACTCAATAAATATTTGATGAATCAATGAATTTGTCAACTCATCAGTCTTGTGGATCATTTACCTTATTTCTTCTAGTTATAACTATTTGAAATTTAAAAAAGAGAACTAGATTTAAAAAACCACTAGCCTACCATTTGTCAAGCTTTTTCTATAAACCTGACTTGCATTATTAATTGCCTTCTGTGTAGGAAACGTCCAACAAAGGCATGAAGAGAAGAAAACAGGCACTGGGAAAGAAAGCAACCATGGAAAACTGAAATTACCCAGAAGTAGAAGTAATTGTTCCCAATACATTGCCCTTGACTTCAGTTCACATAATAAGTGTTTCTGTTCTCTTTTTGACCATACATTGCATGTCAGCACTACTGAGACAAGTCAATAATAACCAAATTCATTTTGCTTCCTGCCATGTACATCTATTGTATAGTCAGTAAGTGCATTCAAATGCCCTCAGAAAAGCATGTTCCAGCTGTGGGCTCCATTTGCCATATGTGAGGCTGCATAGAAACAGTTCCTGAGAGAAGATCTCAGCTATGGCAGTGGGGGGAAACTCATCTTTTCCCATCATTATCTCTGACAGTGTTTGCAAATTTATGACATAGAAACAGAGTAGTTTGGATTGTTTGTTGATATTTCCCTCTTGAATCTACATAGCTCTCTAAGCAATTTAATCACAACAGGTAGATATTTACATATACTGTGCATAGTTAAATTCAGCAACCCTATAGTCAGAGTCTTTCAATGGCTGTCTAAACATTATTCATTGTAAGTTCAGTTATTTCCTAAGATCTCACAAGCATTTCTTTTCCATTTGTTGTCATTACTGTCATTTAAAGGGATCATATGATGAATGTTTTTAAAGTGATTTTTCATTTCTTCTTATAATTAAGAAAATGGTACAGAAGGATACAAAGTATCCATTTTCCCCACCCTTCTCACTTCTACCCACAAAAGTATCATTGTTAATAATTGAGTGTGTATCTTCCAGATATTGTACATGAATTTATGAACACCAGAGAGAGACACACACATATATATGCAAGTGCATACATGCACCCTATACAACCATTCATGTAATATTTTCTAACTTTCTATGGTTCTTGCCCCTTAACGTTTGGTAATTCCATTTTCCATTCAGTTTCATGCAACTTTTCAAAGCTAAATCCTCATATTGTAGTGTCCAATACAGAAATCAGCAATAATCCCTGTTGGGGACAGTAAGGTACTCAACCAACTGACACTCTCTCTTCTTTTTGGCATTTGGCAGGTTAATTTCACCACTAAAGAAAAACAGTATATTTAGATTAAAATTCCTGATTCATTTTATGATCTTGAACAAGTCATTTCTTTCTGGAATCTAGTCTCCAGATCTGTAAAGTAAGGTAGTGTGCTGGTTTGAAAGAATGTATGTACCCTTGAAAAGCCATGTTTTCATCAAAATCCCATTTCATACAGGCAGAATAATCCCTATTCAATACTGTACATTTGAATCTGTAATTAGGTCATCTCCCTGGAGATGTAACCCAATCAAGAGTGGTTGTTAAACTGGATTAGGTGATGATGTGTCTCCACCCATTTGGGTGGGTCTTGATTGGTTTACTGGAGTCCTACAAAAGAGGAAACATTTTGGAGAATGAGAGATTCACAGAGAGCAGAGAATGCTGCAGCACCATGAAGCAGAGAGTCCATCAGCTAGTGCTTTAGAGATGAAGAAGGAAAATGCCTCCTGGGGAGCTTCATGAAACAGGAAGAGAAAGCTAGCAGATGATGCTGTGCTCACCATGAGCCTTTCCAGATGAGAGAGAAACCATGACTGTGTTTGCCATGTGCCTTCTTGGATGAGAGAGAGACCCTGAACTTCATCAGCCTTCTTGAACCAAGGTATCTTTCCCTGGATACCTTTGATTGGACATTTCTATAGACTTGTTTTAATTGGGACATTTTCTCGGCCTTAGAACTCTAAACTAGCAACTTATTAAATTCCCCTTTTTAAAAGCCATTCTGTTTCTGGTATATTGCATTTCTGCAGGTAGCAAACTAGAACAGATTGTTAAACTAAAGACCTCTATGTACCCTGCCAGCTCTCATATTATATTAATTCTACAACTAGGAAGACAAATCCAAGGTGCAGTTCAACTGATGGCAAACTCCTGGACAATGGTTCCATCTTGTACTGCTAGTCCAGCATGCCCAAAAACTGGAGTGGAAAAACAAATGAGATACCAAATAATTTGCCTCACCAACTCATCCATTTCTTCCTTCTCCCAATACTTCCCATCTGTCAGAATAGTCTATTCTCTGCCCTTTGAAAACATTTGATATCTGTTCCAACTTCCACATCATTGTCCATTTTATTACCTTATTTGGTTCATTCTTCTTCACCTACCATCTCAAAGCACATCTCAACATTTACTGAAATGAGTTTTTACTGATTTCTTCCAACTAGTGTCATCCCCTTTTTTTGAACTCCAATAGCACTGTGAAAAAGCTGGTGATTCTTTTGTTTAATCATCTGTTCAAAATGTGTTCTAATTTTTGTTCTATCTTTTAAAAGTTCTTTCTCTCTTTGACCTAAACAATGTCTAAAGTAAAGCAAGGTTTCTAAATTAACTACCATGTCACTTCATATTTAAGAAAAACAAAGTCTTGTTTTAATCTACTTCTAGAAAAAATGTTAAAAGTTGATTTATCTCAAAAAAATCACATCTCTGACTATAGAAACTTCGATACAGTATTAGTAGCACTCTGAAGTAAATGGATCCTGATGTATTTTAGGATCTTTCTCATTATTATTAATATTAATTATAGTTAATTATTATGAAGTGTTGATACTGGTAACATTAGAGACTGTGGTTGTTAGAGACAAAAAGAGCTAGATTGTCTGCTGTGGAAATGAAAGTTTTAGCAAAAGGCTTTAGGGACAGGCATAGACCATTTTACCTGAAAGGAAAAGCTAAAGATATAAGCTAATGCTTTTTTTGATCGATTCAGGATGAAATGAATATAATGCAAAAAAAGAGCTTTTGCTTGAGTAAGATAAAGAATAAACTAAAGTTTCCATTGTAATCTTATGCAGGGGCTTAACTCTTCCATACAGTGACTTAGAATGGCACATTGATTTTCTTAACTCTGTTAACTACTCTTTCATGTATAAGCAAGTAACTTAGACCAAACGTTCAACTAATATTTACAAAGCAGTATCATGTACAAGGCATTACACTAAATGTTATAGGGACACAAGAGAAAACAGGCACCTGACAATGAGCTTATGCTTTAATATGGGAAGCTTTTGTGGGAAGAAAAGAAAAAAAGAAGAATGGAAGAAGGAAGAAATAGGAGAGGGAGAGAAGAAGGCACTCAAAAGACACAAAGGAGGCAGTAAAATAGGTGAAGATAAAATGCCTTGGGCATTCAGAAGACAAACTCAGTGATGAATTTGACCCTTGGTGACAACATACCTAAAACTACAAGTCAGTTCTTATAGGACAACTTATCTGACTTCATCTCAAATCACTTTCCAACCACTCTCCCTGACACTTACTCTGCTCCAATCACAATGGCTACCATTCATTTCTGTTAAAGGAGGAACAGTTTCATAACACACCTTCTATCCAAATGGCCCAATTTGGCATTTGATCATGTACATGCTTGGCTTCTATGCACTGCCTTCTAGCTTTCCTCTTGTATTTGTGTCTATTCCTCCTTGGTTCAGTGTTTCTGCTCCACTCTTAAATGATGTATGCATTCAGGCTCTTTTTATTTATCACTTTTACATGAACTCTCTAGATGATCTCATCCCATCCATAGTGCCAACTACCATCTATATGCCAGAGACTCCCAAAACTACAGGCATGGTTTCTACTTTCCTAACACTGTAGACCTACATATATCACTGTTTCTAGAATTTCTTCTCCTACGTATCTCAAATTCAACAAGTCCAAGACTGGCCTGCCCCGTATCCCTCATCTCTATTAGTGGTTCCAGCATTTATAGGACAAAAACTTAGAATTCCTTGGCTTATCTCTCATCCACCATATTCAGTTTTCAGTTTTTATTTTACACCTGTCCTTTTCTTTTCCTAACTTTTTTCCTGGCTATATTTTTATGCCCCACCAAGCTATCCTGTTCACAATTGCCAATGCAATCTTTGTACCATGCACACCCTATGATTCAGCTACACCAAAATATTTGTACCAGGGCAGGCCACAGTGGCTCAGCAGGCAAGAATGCTTGCCTGCCATGCCAGAGGACCCAGGTTTGATTCCCGGTGCCTGCCCATGTAAATAAAATAAAACAAAATAAAATAATAAAAAAATAAAAAATATTTGTACCAAACTTGCATGCTTCCAGACTTTCTCATGCTGTTCCCTCTGCTCATATTACATTTTTAGACTGGCCTCAAATTACCTCCTAAAAGAAAATTTTCCTGACATTTGTGGACAAAAATAGTCCTTCCTCTGTGATCCCATAGTACCTAATAGTAAATTGGATTAGCATTTAGTCAACTGTTTGAGAATTTTTGTTTATATTCTCATCCCTTTTCAGTCTGAGAGTTCCTCTAGGAAAAAGGCAGTGGTGTCTTATCCATCTCTTTTCACATTGTAAGGATTCAGTTGCAGGAAACAAACCACTCTAGCTATTTTAAATCAAAAGCAATGTAACCTAAGAGATTAGGTTCTTATGAGAGCATTGGAAGTGATGAAAGTACAGGCTGCAGGCTACAGCCCTGTGAATGACTCCCAGAATAACATCCTCAACTGACCCCTCAGAGAACCTTGGCCACAATCAGGAAAGTGGGGAATCAGGAGGCCACCACTGGAATCAGTGAGACATAGAACATACTACTACTGATGTAATTCAAGATGTATGAATAGCCACCACCACACTGCTTCTAGACTTAACAAATGTACTGACTAAATCTCAAAAGGCTGAATCAGAAATACCCACTGTCTCTATGGCTTAACTTGAGAGCAGCAACCATTAGGACAACAGGATGGCCACTCGTTCATTGCTGCCTCTAAATCCCATATGAGTGCATCTATTTTATGCAGAAACCTAGCTACACTGGAGTCTGAGTGATGCAGATTTTTAGTTTTCAAGATTTGTCAATATAGGAAAGCACTCCAGAAGCATTTCCCTATGCTATTTTAAATTCTTTATAAGCATAATTTTTATAGTTGTGTACAAAAATGTGTACAAGTTTGTTAAATCTGCCATTTTAAACCTCTTTTCTGGAAATTCCAGATATATTTACTGCCAAATTCATGATATAAGCTTCAGATTCCACAGCTTCCATACTTCTGATTGCGGGTCAATCAGTTCTGTTCTTGCTTGTATTCTACATATTAAAGTATCCATCTGAACACATGAAAAATTACATGGTTTTATTAAACTGTCTTTTAGATGGAATCAACTGGAGGCTCTCTCAATGCTTTATGATAGCTACTTTGAGCTCTCATAACCTTCCATAAAAACAGCCTTAGCTTAAGAGATCTTTTGCACCCTTGATTCAATAGGTTAGAAGCTGACCATTGTCTTCATATGCTCCTGGCATATGACATGAGCTGGAGTTCTCCATATGGGACACAACATATTTTGCAAACCTCTCAAGCATCCATAGCAAAGAAATGTAACATTTTGAAATATGGTTTTATGGTGTTATCACCCAGAAACTCATCAACTCCCACAGGCACCTTGGCATTTTATTGCTGTTGAACTCATCATCTACTATGTAAAAATATGTCATTTATTGGAAACAAATTCAGTAGCTTTCTTATTCCCTATGTATTATTTTGAAAGGTTATTGATGTATTTCTCTGAAATAATGAGGTGATAAATATGAACAAGATGCTTTCAAAATGCAACTTCATTAACTCAGTTGTTACTGTTTTTCATAATATATACTCTTGGGTGATTTCAGTCATTTCACTTTCTTAAGCAAAGTGCAAATAAATTTTACATTTTAAACTGTGATGTAGAAAGTAATTTAGAAAAATGAAGACAGTTAGAAATCTTATTTTGAATGGATCAGTTTCCAACTTCTATGGATTGCTAAAAAAAAAAGTCCCTAGTCATCACTTGGCCCTTGTTATACTAACCTTCTCAATAGCCCCCACCACCACCACCCAACTGCTTTTGACTTACAACATCCCTAGGATATTGCTATTTCTTTTTTGTTGACATAAGGCTGTGAGGGTACAACCTGGATTTAACTGCTCCTGGCAATGTATCTGGTGAAGCCATAAGCTCCATGAGGAAAAGGACTGCCTTTTTTCTTCTTTTAACTTTTTCTAGTAGTTACCAGTAGAGAGTACAAAATTTCCCATTTTAACTATTCAGGTGTACAATTCACTAGTATTAATTCAATTCACAATATTGTGGCACCATCACCAAGATCCATTACCCTTCATTTATCATTTCCTCAAACAGAAACTTTTCACCCATTAAACTATAATTCCCTCTTTCCAACCTGCAACACCTTTGGTAAACATTATGAAGTTTGCTTCTTCTAGGTGCTTCATATAAGCAAGATCATACAATATTGACTTTATGTGTGTGTGTCTGGCTTATTTATCTTGACTTTTTTTGTGTGTGTCTTGCTTATTTCTCTCAACACGATGTCTTCAAGGTTCATCCATATTGCACAAATTCATATGGAATAGCAAAGGGCCCCAAACCACTAAAACAATAACTGCAAAGGAAGAGCAAAGTTGTAGATTTCACAATTACCAAATTTCAAAATTTACTGCAAAGACACAGTAACCAAAATAGTGTGGTACTGCATAAAGATAGACACATCAACCAATAGAATAGAATTGAGCATTCAGAAATAACCTACATATCACTGGTATTATGGATTTTTGATAAGGGATTCAAGTATGTTAATGGAAAAATAGCGACCTCTTCAACAAATGGTGTTGGGAAAACTGAATATACACATGCAAAAAAATGAAGTTAGATCCCTACTTTACACCTTATGCAAAATTAACTCCAAATCAGTCAAAGACATTAACATAAGACATAAAGCTATAAAACTCCAGGAAGAAAACAGAGGGGACAACCTTCATTACCTTGGATATGTCAGTGATTTCTTGTATATGACACCAAAAGCACAGGCAACAGAAGACAAAAAATTAACTTCAACAAAATTAAAAACTTTTACATGTCAAGAAAGTGAAAAGACAACCTATCGATTGGGAGAAGATAATTATCAACCATATATCTTAAAACCATTTACTATCCAGAATATATAAAGAACTACTACAGATCTTCAACAAAAAGACAACCCAATTTTAAAAATGGGCAAAGAACTTGAATACTAAAGAAGATACTTTAACTAAAGAAGATGTACTAATGGCCAATAAGTACATGAAAATATGCTCAACATTGTTAGCAATCAGGAAAAAGTAAATTAAAACAACATCATACTCACTAGGATGACTACAATTTAAAAAGAAAGAGAAATATTATTACGTGTTGGTGGGGATTCAGAGAAATAGAAAACTTTATACATTGCTGGTGACACTGTAGGAAGGTGCAACACTGAAAATCCGTTTGGCAGTTCCTCAGCACTGTGTCTTATTCACCCTTGTAATCCCAGCCCATGCCTAGAATTCTGCATGTTAAACTGAATTGCAAATACCTAGGAAATAAATTCCTTATTGAAGTTTATGAGTACAAATCATAATGTATTTTGCTCTAAGGAACATGATTGTGTAGGTAGGGGTAGAGGGGAGGTGGATCATTTCTATTAATGATTTAAAGTATTATTCTACCACATAAAGTCTGTACTTTGCTTATGAATTGTGAAACATGCTGGGTTCATTCTAGATGATCATCATTCAATGGGAAATTGAAGCCCTCTAAGAAAATATACCTCCATCCTACATTAACTACAGCATAACATAGTATATATTCTGAAGTACATACAGATTTGTCAGAGTAATAGTGCTGTCTGTCAGCTTTAAAATAGAATCTGGCTTACCCATAAATATAAACTCTCTTTCATAAACCTTAACCTTTCTTAATCATTAGTGTCTGGAATTTATCTTGTAGGCATGGAAAGCACTGTGAGCTTTATTGTTTCCTAAATTTGATTGGCAACAATACTAACACTAGCTTACTTTTGGTCAGTGTTTTGTCAAATACCCTATAAACTCAAATCCTGTGAGATCCTTGAGGGCTTTGTCCACCTCTGTATCAACAGTGGTTATTACTTACCGGTTTATAGTAGGCACAAAACATTTATTAAATGTCTTTCCCCTTGTATTAGTTTGTTAAGCTGCCAGATTGCAATATACCAGGAATGTAATGGCTTCTATAAAGGGAATTTAATAAGTTACAAGTTTACAGTTCTAAGGCCATAAATATGTGCAAACTAAGGCATCCAGAGAAAGATACGTTGGCTCAAGGAAGATTGATCTGGTAAGGCATGTGGCTGGCGTCTACTGGTTCTTGTTCCCAGTTCTATTGCTTCCAGCTTCTGATGCTAATTGTTTCCTCTCTAAGAGTCTGAGGGCCTATGCTTAGTTCCTTTGGGACAAAACTCTGGATTCTGGCTTGCTTAGTATCACATGGAAAGGCACATGGTGACATTTGCTGGGCTCTCCCCACGTCTGGGCATCTGCTCTCTCTCTGTTGGCACTCCAAGCATCTCTAAAATCCCTGTCTCTGTCAGCTATGAACCAACTATTCTCCAAGTGTCTGCACCTGAGGTTTCTCCAAATGTTTCCCCCTTTAAAGGACTCTAGTAAACTAATTAAGAACCACCTTTGAATGGGTGGAGTCACATCTCCATCATATCAAAAGGCCACAACCACAATTGGTCATGTCACATCTACATGGATGTAATCTAACCAAAAAGTCACACCCACAACTGGGTGTTCCACATTGCTGTGGAAATGATCTGATCAAAATGGTTTCTACCCTACTATATTGAATGAGAATTAAAGAACATGCCTTTTCTGGGGTATGCAACAGTTTCAAACTAGCACACCCTTCCTCTAATTCTTGGCCCAAGAAGTGAGAGTGGGAATGAGGGTAACTGACAGACCTTGACATACTTTTGTGACCATTATATTACCTCGGGTCCAGAATTTCAGTTGTGAACAGTAGTAACCATACCGCAGTATACTCGCCAATAGCTGTGTAGGGGCCACATGAAAAATAAGCTTGTGACAATGTTGCCCAAGGACTGAAAGAAATAATAGGAGTGCTAGACCACTGCAGTATAACAAGTCTCCCAGTTAATTATTCAAATATTCTTCATAGGAAGTGAAAACTAATACCCATACAAAGATTTTGAGACATCAAAACCTCCACCACATATATGCTAGATGCAATTTGTTTGCTACAGCTCAATGCAAGTAATGAGATATTTCACTGTGCAGACCAATATGTTTTTATTAAAGTAGCTCATTTAGGTAGAAATTAATGCACCTGAATATTTAGAGTGCATTTCTAGCTCTGTGCCCATATTGTTATATAGGATCCCTTGTCCTTGGAATGTTAATAATGCCCATTAGGCTTAAAAATGCGTGAGTCTAATGATTGAGCACTAGCAAACTGCTTGAATTGTTTATCATTGCAAAGATGAATTGTTTTAGGAGGCTGCTCTACCAGCCAATCTAGTTAAAATCAAAGGTGATGTGAATGTTAAAGTTATTCTGGGGAAGTGCCTTGGCAGTTCCAATCTCTCACCCTGAGGGTGTTAATTCTATTATCTCAAGTATCTCACAGTTATTTGTTATTTCAGTTATCTCTATTAGTTCTGTTATCTCAGTGGTTAGTCTCATTTGTGTGATCCCCCAAACCTCATCCAGTACTTAGGCCCTAGGCTATGCTGCAAGCCACTGTTAGAGGTGATGCCTTAAATTAGCATTGTGCTTTTAAGCATCTTTCAAACTCATTCATATGCATTATTTCCCTTGAACCTTAAAACTGGGAGTCTGAATCTCTCATTTCATAGGGGTTCTCAAAGTCCAGGGTCAGAGAACTAGTAAAGTAATTGAAACTGGTGGGAGGCTTTTAGGAGGCTTTTGCAGGGAACCAGATACCAGGTGATGCAAGTTTAGACAAAGGTTAGGTCAGATGAAATTAATAGAATATAAGGAAGCTCTTTAATAATTATAAAAGCAATACATCCATATTTTTAAACATTCAGAAAATCATCAGTATATAAATTAAACAGAACCCACGCTCCCTCTCTTCAAATCCTTCTACCCAGGAGTAGCCATTTTGAACAGTTTTACGTATATCTTTCTTTTTCTTCATTAGGGAAGTTGTGGGTTTAGAGAACAATCATGCAAAAATTACAGGAGTCTTATACACCACTCCATTATAAACACCATGCACTGATGTGGAATAGTTGTTATAATGGATAATAGCACATTTTTATAATTGTAATATTAACTATAGCATGGTTTAATTTATGGTTCACTTTTTGTATAATGTAGTTGCATGAATTTTTTTAAAATTTGTATTCTTTTGCCATACATATAATCTAACATTTCTCCCTTTAATCATATTCCAATATATACATTGCTGCTGTTAAATTCACAATTTTGTGATACCATCATCACCATCCATTACCAAAACATTTCCAACCCTGCAAATAGGAACACTGGACATTTTAAGCCTTAACTTTCCATTCCCTATCCCCACCCCATGCTTTCATCTATCATGGACACTAGGGTTGTATCTATCTTTTTGGCAATTGTGAAAAATGCTGCTATGAGCATCAGTGTGCAGATATCTGCTTGATTCCTGCTTTCAATTCTTTTGGATATAAACCTAGGACTCAGATTTCTGGGTCATATGGGAAGATCTTTATAAAACTTTCAGAGGAACTACCAAACTGTCTTTGCACAGCAGCTGCACACTGGCAGAAAATGAGCGTTCCAATTTCTCTGCATCCACTCCAAGATTTTTTATTTTCTGTTTTTTTTTAATTGCAGCAATTCGAACTGGTGTGAAATGGCATCTCAAAGTAGTTTTGATTTGCATTTACCTGATGGCTAATGATGTTGAGTATCTTTCCAAGTGCTTTTGGGTCATTTGTACATCTTCTTTGGATAGATATCTGAATGGATAAACAAAATGTGGTATATACCCATAATGGATTATTATTCAGCACTAGAAAAGAATGAAGTCCTGATACATATGACAACATGGATGAACCTTGAAGATATCATGTTGATTGAAATAAACCAGATACAAAAGGTCAAATATTGTATGATCTCACTGATTTGAAACAATTAGAATAAGAAAACTCATAGAGTTAGAATCTATAATATAGGTTACCAGGTGCTGGATTGGAGGTAGGGAATGGGTAGTGAATTCATAATTATCAGAACTTCTATTTGAGTTGATTGTAAAGTTTTGGAAATGGATGGTGGTGATGGTAATGCAACATTGTGAATGTAATTAACAGCACTGAAGTATATATGTGAATGTGGTTAAAAGGGGAAACTTTGGGTCATATATATGTTAACTAGTATAAAAATTAAAAGATAAAACCTAGGACTGTACAAGATATGTGAATCTTAGTATAAGTGATGGACTATAGTTATTCATTCAATTATAAAAATGTTCTCTCATGAATTAAAACAAATATATCACACTAATGCAAAGTGTTAATAAACAGTGGTATACTGGAAAAATATATACTCTAATGTGAACAGTGGACTCTAGTTAATATTACATTTATAATATTCTTTCATCAATTATAACATTCAAAGTGTTAATAATAGTGGGGTGGGATATAAGGGAATGATGTATTTTTCTGTAAACCTACAACTTCTCTAATTAAATTAAAAAATAATTCCTATATTTTGTCTTGCCCTTTTTTCATGCTATGGGAGGTCTCTGATAACATGCACTCAATCCCAATGGAGTAAGCTCTTAAGCCTTCTTTAGCTTAGAGGGTCTAGGCTCTGCAGGTATGAAAAAATGAAGCAATAAGAAGTATAGATGGGAACAAATATGCACCAATAGTAAGGTGGTAAAGACATGTGATTTACATACTTCAAATTTTTGCCTGTTACAATTGCCAACCTAATTTATTAAATGATAAGAAACACAATGCACCACTACACAACCATTAAAATGATTACATAACTCTATATGACATGCAAACATGTCCTCAACATTTTTAAGCGAAGCCACAGTTTATGGAATGGCATTTTTGTGTAATCATTTAGATATTAAATTGTATTTATTTTTGTATCTAATACTAGAATGAAGAATGTTCACCAGGAGTTAATAGTGATTGTCATTGAGTGGTGGAATTATTGATTATTTTTGTGATCTCATTTGTACTTTTCTATGTTATTAAAAATTTTGAATAGTTTTATTGATATATTATTCACATCATGCAATTTATCCTTAGTTTCTCTGTTGTCATTATTATCTGATGACAGCAAGCTTCTTAAAAATGTAAAGCTCTGATAAGAGCAAATAGCTCTGTAAAATAACAGGCTGTTGTTATACCTAATTAATGTACTGGATAAGCTTTCAAGGAGATTTGTATTTTTAAAAAGGTAACTGGAGGTGTAAACTTCTCCAAGGAGTGGTCTTCTTGTGGAACACCCCCAGGACCTGTTGCAACTGAGAGGCAGTCAGGAGATCTTTCTGAGCAGGAGGATTGTGCAGGCATTTTTAATGAAATTTCTGACTCCTTGTCTTATGTTCAACCCTGTGAGAATCACTCCTTTTTAGAACTACCAAGATTCTCATCAATCATCTAGTTGGACCTCTCCTAATTTTATGGGGGCAACTGAAGCCAGGGTGTGCAATGCCTGGCACAAGGTCACTCAGGCAGTTGGTGGCAGAGGACCATAATTAGGGACCTCACCAAGTGTAGACCTTCTCCCAGTGCCAGGAGGAGATGTGTCTCCAAAAGCTGAAGGAACTCGGGAGGGCTGGTACCAGGATAATACTCAACAATCAAAACAAATAATATTTCAATGCAATATTCTAAAAAAAAAAATAAGCAAATTTCAGCCTGTGCCCACCACCCATTTTTGTAAATAGTGTTTTATTGGACAGAGGGCCAGGATTAGGGTGAGATAAGTGAGGTACAATGTGCAAGTACAAGATCAAATCTTGTCATTTAAATTATGGTATTTTGTTTATCATGGATTTTATATCAATTTTTATTTTCTAAAATTGCTTTAAAATATTATTCATTATGAGGGTGGACAAAGTGGCTCAGTGGCAGAGCTCTCGCTGGCCATGCTGGAGACCTGGGTTCAATTCCAGGTGCCTGCCCATGCAAATGATATATATATATATATATATATATATATTATTCATTTTGATTACTAAGTTTTTTGGCACCCCTCAAATTTTACGCCAGATACCAGTGCCTCACCTGCCTCACCCTAATCCCAGCCCTGTGACCTGGCATCGGCCTCCAACCTTCTCAGATATCCTATGCCTTCTCCAGTGCTTACCTGCCTCAGCACCTCACAACTGTCCCCCAACCCTAGGAAGCACAGTAGTCCCACCCTCGGTTAGTCATTCCTGCCTGCTTTTTCTGTTCCCAGGTGAGGAGGGGATCTTGCAGGAGGAGGGTGACCAGGGGCAGGGCCAGCACTTACAAGCAGCTCATATTCAGCCCCTTCCCCAGCCATTACACAGACAGAGGCTTCTGGCTTGCCCCTGACCACTGAGGTCTGCAGGCTGAGGTGATCCTTGACGGAGTTCACCTAGCCTGGCATGCTGTGATGAGACTTAAAATCTCTTCATTGAGGAGAGCTTGCCCCCAGCCATTGCCCTTTTTTTTTGTATGCTGTAAGTCAGGGGTCACATTTAATTCTTTTTCCAGTGAGTATCCCCTTATTGCAGTACCATTTGCTGAATTTTTGTTTATTTGGTTTTTCATTTGTTTGTTTGTTTTGGGAAGTGCATGGGCCAGGAATCAAACCAGGTCTCCCACATGGCAGGCAAAAATTCTCAGCCATTGTCTGTTTTTATTTTTTAAATTGTAAAATATAACATAAATACAAGGCAAAGAAAGAGAAAACAATAATTTTCAAAGCATGCTTCAACAAGTAGTTATAGAACAGATCCCAGAGTTTGTCATATGCTACTACTATTCCACCATCACAGATTTTTCCTTCTAGCTGCTACAAAACACTGGAGGCTAGAAGAAATGTTAATATAGTGATTCAGCAGTCATAATTGCTTAAGTCTTACTTTCTCTGTTATACCTTCTCCTTCTCCTCTGACCCCTTTCCCAATCATTGGGTATCTTTAGGCAAAGCCCATTGGTTTTTGTGTTGAAAGGGTTGTGGACTCTTAGGATAAGGGGAGGTAATTAGTTGATAATCTTGGAGAGGCTGATCCCTCTGGATTTCAAGATTTATCTGATGTAGGAACCCTTTGAGAATTATAGGTTCCAGGAAAGCAAATTTAGTGCTTGAAACTTATTATAGTCTCAATTTGTGCCCTAGATGTTCTTAAGAGTTAACAGAGTGATGTTGGTTGGGGTTTAGCAAACTGTGGAAATAAGCACTATCTACCTGAAGCTTGCATGAGTAGCCTCCAGAATAGCCTTTTGCCTCCACTTGATCTCTCTTAGCCATGGGCACCTGTTTTATCACACTTCCTCTCTCCCTTTTGGTCTGGAAGGCACTGTGAATCCCATAGTGCCAGGGCTGGACATGTCATCTGTGTAAATCATGCCCCATGTTGTTAGGGAGATTTTCACCCTTAAATGTCATGTCTCATGTAGGGGGGAAGGTAATGAGTTTCCTTGCAGAGTTGTGCTTAGAGAGAGGCCACACCTAAGCAACAAAAGAGGCTTCCTGGAAGCAGCTCTTACACTTAGGCCTTGTTATGGGTAGTCTTAGCTTCTCCCCTACAGAAATAACTTTCATAAGGGCAAGGCTCAAAATCAAGGGTTTGGCCTATTTTCTTGGGAGTCCCCAATTGCTGAGAGGGTACCCAGAGTTTCCTAGAATGGAAAGTTTAGTAGTTCCATATATGTGTGGAATTCCATATTCCCTTTGGACCATCAAGGGACTTTATGAATACTTTTAAATTATCAGTCTACCATGGCTGAAGATGTATCCTGCTATTATATTAAGCTATACAGAATTACAAGACTTCATTCCTGTTTTGGACTCCAGGAGTTTGTGTTGTTTAAATGTGCTGTCATTTAGATTTAGATTATGTGTTACAGAAAATTTAGGTTCTAGACATAATAAAACTCTCTGCCTTTGGTGTCATATAGTAGGTGAATGTCTAGAAGTACATACACCATCATCTTTTCCCTATATTCTGGTTCATTTTAGACCCAGTTAGATTGGCTTCATTTTCAAATTCTAATTGTTTGCCTGGCTTCTTTTTCAGTTACTTTTGACTATTACTATATATAGCTATGCTAACTTTCAGGACTATAGCACTCCAATTCTGGGTCTTTGGTGTCACAGAGTTATTCAAAGTTCCAGGGAAATATCAGCTGATATATATAGCACAGTGTCTCAGAATCTAGAAATACATTTACAATTTCAGACTAAATGTGGATATTATAAGGGCTTACAATCTAGGCTCCAATTTCTTATAAGTATTTTCTCAAAGAGACCTTTGCATATCTTTTATTTTATTTCTGACTTATTCTGTACAACACATTTTCCCCAAGGTTTATTCAGTTCATTGCATGCCTCTTGATGTCCTTCCTTTTTGTAGCCACACCATATTCCATCATATAAATGTATCACAGTTTGCCATTCTGCTTCTCAGTCATTGTACGCTTCAGCTCCCTCAATCTTTTGGGCATCATGAATAATGTCCAAAATAAACAAACCATGTGTTACAGTGTTCTCACTTGGTTTTACAATCAACAGCACTTTCAATTTTAGACAATTTTCATTGGCCCATAATGACAGAACTGACAAATACAGTGTCACCAACTATCAAATCAAAACTACTACTTATCACTTGTCCCACTCCCCACCCCCAATTAGTTGCGCCTAGTAGTGCTGTGGTACTATTGATAGCTTCCTATTAACTACTGGCCATAGCATGCATTTTTAGTTTCCCCCCATAACCCTCTACTATTTACTCTTTCACCACTATTAAACTTTTGAAATAGTTCATGCAAGAACTTATTTATAATTGTAGATTTAATCTGTGGGATACATGGCACTACACATCCCCTTTCAATCATATTCACCTTCAATATGGTAATGTTACTTATACCCCTGCTAATTAGTTGCCATTACTTTTATCCATTCCCTTACATTTAGGTTCAACATCATTGGTTAGCCATTCCCCATCTCTCAATGTTGTATACCTAAGTTTGCTATATTCTACAGTGTATCCTCTGAGATTACCTCCACCAGAGTCATAATAGCAAAATCATACAGTATCTGTCCTTTTGCATCTGACTTATTTCATACAGCATTATGTCCTCAAGTTTCATCCACATTGTCATATGCTTCAGGATGTCATTTCATCTTAATGCTGCATACTATTCCATTGTATGTATGTACAACATTTTGTATATCCACTCATCTGCTGATGGGCATTTGGACTGTTTCCATCTTTTGACAATTGTGAATCCTGCTGCAATGAACATCAGTGCACAGATGTCTGTTCCTGTCATTGCTTTCAGCTCTTCTAGGTATATACTGATTATTGGCATTGTCAGGTCATAGGGCAACTCAGTCTTTAGTTTTCTGAGGAATCACCAAACCATTTTCCACAGCAGCTGCACCATTATACATACCCACAAACAGCAAATAAGTGTCCCAACTTCTCCACATCCTCTCCGACATTTGTAGTTTCCTGTTTGGTTAATAGCAGCCGTTCTTATAGGTGTGAGATGATATCTCATTGCTGTCTTGATTTTCATTTCCCTTATAGCTAATGAAAATGAGCATCTCTTCAAGTGCTTTTTAGTCATTTGTAATTGCTCTTCAGAAAAGTGTCTGTTCATATCCTCTGACCATCTTATAATTGGGTTGTTTATCCTTTTATTGTTGAGCTGTATAATTTCTTTATGTACACAGGATATCAAGCCTTATACGTGGTTTCCAAATATTTTCTCCCATTGAGTTGGCTGCCACTTCACTTTCTTACCAAGTCCTTTGAGGCACAGAAGTGCTTGATCTTAAGGAGTACCCATTTGTCTATTTCTCTTTGGCTGTTTGAGTTTTAGGTATAAAGTTTAAGAAGCTATCTGCTATTACTAGATCTTGAGTATGTTTCCCTGCATTTTCTTCTAGAAGTTTTATGTTAATGGCTCTTATATTTAGGTCTGTAATCAATTTTGAATTAACTTTTGTATAGGGTGTAAGGTAGGGGTCCTCTTTCATTCTTTTGGCTATTGATATCCAATTCTCCCATGTCCATTTGTTGAAAAGACTATTCTGTCCCAGTTCAGTGGATTTGGGGGCCTTATCAAAGATCAATTGTCCATAGATTTGGTGGTCTCTCTCCACACTGTTAATTTGATTCCATTAGTTGATACTTCTATCTTTGTGCCAGTACCATGCTGTTTTGACCACTGTGGCTTCATAGTGAGATTTAAAGTCAGGAAGTGATAATCCTCCCATTTTGCTCTTCCTTTTTAGCATATCTTCAGCTTTTGGGGTCTCTTTCCATTCCAAATAAATAGCATTTCTAAATAAAAGCCATTCAAAGTAGCTTGTTGGGATTTTGATTGGTATTACATTTAATCTATAGATCAATTTGTGAAGAATTGACATCTTAACAACATTCAACCTTTCTATCTGTGAGCAGGGAAGTTTTTCCATCTATATAGTTCATTTTTTATTTCTTTTAGCAATGTTTTGTAGTTTTCTGTGTAAAAGTCCTTGACAACCCAGGTTAAGCTTATTCTTAGATACCTGATTCTTTTGGTTGCTATTTTGAATGGAAATTCTCCTTAATTGTCTCCTCAGATAGATCATTACTTGTGTATAGAAATGTTACTGATTTTTGTACACTAATATTGTATCCTACCACTTTGCTGGATTTGTTTATTAGTTCAAGTAGTTTTGTCATATATTTCTTAGGGTTTTCAAAGTATAGAATCATGTCATCTGCAAATAATGAAAGCTTTACTTTTTCCTTTCTGATTTGGTTGCCTTTTATTTCTTTCTCATGCCTAATTGCTCTAGTATAATGTTGAATAATAGTGGTGACAATGGGAATCCTTGTCTCATTCCTGATCTTAGAGGGAAGATTTTCATTCTCTCACCATTAAGTATGATGCTGTCTATAGGTTTTTCACATATGCTCTTTATGATATTGAGGAAGATTCCTTCATTTCCTACCTTTTGATGTGTTTTTATCAGGAAATGATGCTGAGTTTTGTCAGATACTTTTTCAGCATCAATTGATATGATCATGTGATTTTTCCCTTCTGATTTGTTAATGTGTTGTATTACATTTGATTTTCTTGTGTTGAACCACCCTTGCATTCCTGGTATAAGCCCCACTTGGCCATGGTGTATAATTCTTTTAATGTTTTGTTGGATTTGATTTACTAGTATTTTATTGAAAAGTTCTGCATCTATGTTGATAACAGAGATTGGTCTGTAGTTTTCCTTTTTTGTAGCATCTTTATTCAGTTTTAGTATTAGAGTGTGTCAATTTGAATTATGTAACCCCAGAAAAGATATGTTTTGATCATGTCCCAATCTTGTGGGGGCAACCACTTCTTTTAATCCTGATTCAATATTGTCGGGTGGAAACTTTTGATTAGATTCTCTCCACAGAGATGTGGTGCACCCAATTGTGGGTGTGGCCTCTTGATTAAATGAAGTCGTTACTCTACCCAGTCAGGGTGGGTCTTGATTAGTTTACTGGAGTGTTTTAAAAAGGGAAACATTTTGGAGAGAGCTCAGAGCAGATTCAGATGCTTGGAGAACAGTTGCTTCAAAACTGACAGAGCCAACACAAGACCTAGACATTTGGAGATGCAAGATCCAGCAGATGTCACCATGTGCCTTCCCATGAGATGCTAAACAAGCCAGAACCCAGAGTTGTGTCCTGGAGGAGCTAAGTGAAGGCCCACAGAAGTCAACTGAGGAACCCCCATAGGAAACAGAGACTGAAAGCAATGGATCCCAGGAGCTTTCCCAGCTGACAAAAGTATTCCAGATGGCAACGACTTTTCTTGAGTGAAGGTGACCTCTTGGTGACTTAGCTTGAATATTTTTCTCAGCACTAAAAGTGTAAACTTATAACCTTTAAATCCCCTTTTTAAAAAGTCATTCCATTTCTGGTACATTGCATTCTGGCAGCTTAACAAACTAATGTAAGAGTGATTTTAACTTCATAAAAGGAGTTAGTAGCATTCTTTTTTCCCCAATTCTTAGGAAGAATTTGCACAGAATTGGTATTAGTCCTTTTAGGAATGTTTGATAAAGTTCTCCTGTGAAGCTGTCTGGTCCTGAGCTTTTCTCTGTAGGAAGATTTTCAATGACTGATTGAATCCCTTTACTTGTAATTGTTTTGTTGAGATCTTCTATTTCTTGTCAAGTCAGTATATGTAGTTTTTGTGTCTCTAGGAATTTGTCCATTTCATCTAAGTTATCTAGTTTGTTTGCACATAGTTGTTCATAGTATTGTCTTATGACTATTTTTTAGTTTCATCAGGATCCATGGTAATGACCCCCCTCTCATTTCTGATTCTGTTTATTTGCATCCTCTCTCTTTTTCTCCTTGTTAATCAAGCTAGGTGTTCCATTTTGCAAATTACCAGAATGTGATATACCAGAAATGGTATAGCTTTTATAAAGGGAATTTAATAAGTTACAAGTTTACAGTTCTAAGCCTATGGAAAAGTCCAAACTAAGGCATCCAGGTAAAGATGGATTATTAATTCAAGAAAGGCTGATGTATTTGGAACACCTCTGTAAGGTGGAAAAGCACACTGGTCCCTTGCTGGTCGCTTGCTCCTTGGCTCTGCTTTCAGTCTCTGTTCCTGTGGAGATTCCTCACTTTGTTTCTCCAGGGCTGGTTTTCATTTCTTGAGTCCCATTGGTTCTCTCCATGTTCTGGCTTGCTTAACATCTCATGGCAATGTCTCCTGCCTCCAAGCATCTACAAATATCTGTGTCTTTGTTCTCCAAATACCAGCATCTGTGTCAGCTCTGCTCTGAAGTTTCTGTCAGCTCTCTCTCTGATGGCTGTAAAATTCCTGCTGTTTCTGGCTCTCTCTCAAATATGTTTCCTCTTTTAAAGGATTCCAGTAAACTAATCAAGACCCACCTGGAATGGGTGGAGTCACATCTCCATCTAATCAAAAGGCCAACTCACAACTGTGTCTGTCACTTCTGCATGGAGATGATCTAATAAAAAGTTTCCACTCTACAGTATTGAATCAGGATTAAAAGAAATGACAGTTCCCAACAAGATTGGATGAGGATTAAAACACGGCATTTCTGGGATACATAATACTTTCAAACTGGCACACTAGCGTTCCATCAATTTTATTGATTTTCTCAAAGAACCCATTTTTGCTTTTGTTGATCTTTCTATTGTTTTACAGTTTGTTTATTTTTGCTTTAATATTTGTTATTTATCTTATTTTATTTGCTTGGAGTTAGTTTGCTGTTCTTAATGTAAATTCTCCAGGTGAGACGTTAAGTCCTTGAATTTTTGCTCATTCCTTTTTTTTATATAGGTATTTAGGGCAATAAATTTCACTCTCAGCACTGGCTTTGCCACATCCCATAAGTTCTGCTATGTTGTTTTCTCATTATCACCCATCTTCAGAGGTTACTGATTTCCCAAGCATTTTCTTTTTTGACCCACTAATTATTTAAGCATGTGCTCTTTAATCTCCATATAGTTATGAAAGCTCTGGTTCTTTGGTGATTATACTCTCCAACTTCATTCCATTATGGTCAGAGAAAGTGCTTTGGATAATTTCAATTCTATTAAATATATAAAGACTCACTTTGAATATGATCTATCCTGGAGAACATTTCATGTGCTCTAGAGAAGAATGTATATCCTGGCGTTTTAGTGTGTAGTGATCTATATATTTCTATTAGGTCTAATTCATTTCACACATTGTTTAGGTTCTCTATTTTTTTGTAGACCCACTTTCTGGTTGTTCTATCTATAGTGGAGAGGGGTGCATTGTACTCTCCCACTATTATAGCTGAAATGTCTATAGTTCCCTTCAGTTTTGGCAATGTTTGCCTCATGTACTTTCGAGCTCCATGATTGGGAGTGTGCCAGTTTGAATCTATTGAGTAACCACAGAAAAGCCATGTCCTCTAATCCTCATTCAATATTGATGGGGGGGTATCATTTTTATTGTTTCCATTGTGGGTGGTGACTTTTGATGAGATATTTTCCATGGAGATGTGTCTCCACCCATTCAAGGTGGGGTTGCTTATGTGAGCCCTTTAAAAGGAACCCATTTTAGAAAAAGCTACAGAGCCCACACAGCCAGAGACCTTTGGAGATGAAGAAGGAAAACATCCCTGAGAGACACTTCATGAAACAAGAAGCCTGGTGCGAAAGTTAGTAGACTTCACCATGTGCCCTTCCAGCTGAGAGAGAAACCCTGAATTTCATAGGCCTTTCTTGAGTGAATATAACGCTTGTTGTTGCCTTAATTTGGTCACTTCCATAGCCTTGCCTTAAATTGGACATTTTGTAAATGTGGAACTTAAATAAATTCCCCTTTTTAAAAGTTGTTCTGTTTCTGGTATATTGCATTCTGGCAGCTTGCAAGCTAGAAAGATTTTGGTACTGGAAAAGTAGGGTGCTGCTGTGGTTTGCAAATACTGAACATGTTGGGACAGCATTTTAAATGCATATGGGGAATATTCTGGAAGAGTTGTGAGGAACTTGATAGAGAATGCCTAGAATGCTTTGAAGAAACTGTTGGTAGAAATGTGGACTCTGAAAATACCTCTGACAAGGATCTAGACAGAAATGAGGCATTTGTTATTGCAAACTGTAAGGAAGGCAACCATTGTTTTGAAACGGCAGATAACCTGGCAAAATTAACTAGTGGTTTTGCAAAACCATTCCAGCCAATCCTAAAGATCACCTAGGGCAATATATAAGATTTTACAAAGGTTACAAAACCTGCAACCTCCAGATGGGTCCCTGGACCAGATAAGTCCTGAAACCTAGAGTAGGCCCAGCCTCTCCAGAATATCAACTAGTTCCATCTCCCTACCCAATATTGTTGAAAGCCCCTTCCAACATGAAAAAGTTAGAAAGGCCATAGTCCAAATACCCCTAAAGAGTGGGATAGAAAGATCAGAGGTGATGGTGGAGTTATACAGAGAAGGTAGGGTTAAACAAATGAATATGATTGCTGAATCATTAAATCGATATTTCTTTTAGTTTCCAGTATCTTAGAGTAGCTAGAAATGAAAACCTAAAATTGTGGAATTGTAACCCATACCAAACTCCGAAATCTGTTCTACAACTAATTGTTGTTCTGTGCTTTGAAATTTATTGCTTTTTTGTATATATGTTATTTTTCACAAAAAAGAAAAAATAAATTGATTGTGATGACAAAAAATTTTATTCCTCTAGTCTCCTATATTCTGGAGCACCTAGAAGCAAAAATCTGAGATGATGGTACGGTAGCCCATGTCAAACTCTGGGATCTGTCCTGTAACAACTTGCTGAAGAGTGCTTTGAAAACTATTCCTTTTTCTTTCTTTGCTTTGTATATATGTTATATTATACAATAAAAAATTAAAAAATAAAATATTTAGTAATCATCCTTAATCTCTCTCTCTCGCTCTCTCTCTCTCTCCCTCTCTCTCCCCCCCTCCCCCCTCTCTCTTTCTAGCTCCCTTCATCTTCTGTAACCAACTGAACTCTGCCAAACTGAAACAGCACTCAAATCCTACCACTTCTCTCCAGTCTGGCCACCATTGCCACTCTGCTATTTAAATATGAAGGTTGTAAATAATCCCAGAAGCTCTAATTTGTATAACCACATAAACTCCTTACCCCAAATTATTTTTATATGCAACAGAGTAATCTTTATAATCATCCCTTCCCTTCCTTCTTGCTTACATTTTCCCTGGCACCCCATGGCTCATAGAATACAGACAAAACTCCTTCACAATGTTCATGAGGCCATGACTGTTCTGGCTCCTCTTATCTACATTTGAAGGTTTATCTTCATGTTCTTCCCCTCACTTTCTACTCACACCTCACTAACTTTTATAATCCATCCTACTTCCATACATCTGCAACAGAAACTTTGTACATGTTTTACCCTCTCCTTGGAAAACAACCCCCATAATAATAGCCTAAGTCATTACTATTCATCTTTTTATCTCAACTTAAACATCACTTCTCAGTGCTACCATGTTGTACATTTCCTGGTGATGCTATTCATGTTGTAGTCTTTGGGAATAGTAACTTTTGTAAAGTGCACAGTCTGTGCAGCTTTCGGTATGAGTCCTAACATCTTCTCTTGTTCTCTAGGAAGAGAGCATCTTTGATCTCCATAACAAGGATACAGTACCACATATATTTCCTACTTATCCTGATCACAGTTGTATTTTTGACATCTGTGTGATCATTTGGTTAAGTTTTGTCTTGCCTATTTGACTCATAAGGATTAGGGCCTTATCTGTCTCATTCATGGTTGCATTCCCAGTGTCTGCCACAGTGCTTGGTATATAGAAAGAGTTGATTGGGAGAATCAAAGAAGAACTGCCCTTTACATTTATTTTAGAGAGGAATATTGTCTTACCTAATTGTAATTTCTAGTTTCTAATGGATTTATGCCTTTCACCAAGGCCCGACCTATTTAACATATTCAGGATGGTTCCTTACTTCACCTCCAAAATACATTCTTTCAGTTGGTTGCTTTGAAGTTTAGGAGGTTTGTTTTCCATAGAATCAGAAGTGAGTCATGTAGGATAAGGAGTCAACACCTCCCTACTATATAGTACTCAGTATATGGTAAGTACCCAAATAACTAGTAATTATTATCATCATTGATTTTTGCATATTTTTATTATGATAATCCATTGATTTAAAGATCAATCAATGTAATTCACTATAACAACAGACATAAGATTTTTGTGAAAATTCAATAACATTCAGAATAAAAACTCTCACCAAACTAGGAATAAAACGGAACATCCTCAACCTGATAAGTGGCACCTACAGAAAACATCTTACAGATAACCTCATACATAATGGTGAAAGACTGAATGTTTCACCCCACCCCAGGAACAAGGCAAAGATGTCTACTGTCACCACTTTTACTCAATATTGTACTGGAAGACCTGGCCAGTGCACTACATCAAGAAAAAGAAATAAAAGGCATATAGATTGGTATAGTAGAAATAAAAATGTTCCTGTTCATCAATGCCATGATGTTCTATGCTGAAATCCACAAAATAGCACCTTTTAACAAGGTCACAAGGTACAAGGTCAATATACAAAATACAAATACAATATACAAGATACAAAAACGAGTGGTATTTCTTACAAGAAAAGTACAAATGGAAAGTAACTTTTAAAGTACCATTTATAATAACACCAGAAAAAATATGAAATGCTTAGAGATAAATCTAATAATATATGTGTGATATTAGGTTGCTAAAACTAGAAAACACTGATGAGATAAATCAAAGATGACCTAAATAAATGGAGGATATAATAAGTTAGAAGATTCAATATTGTTGTAAAAGATGTAAAATTTCTCCAAATTGACCTATAATTACAGTATATTACCAATCAAAATGTCATCATGCTTTTTAAACATAGAAGTAGATAAGCTGGTTTTTAAATTTACATGAAAAATAAAGGACTTAGAAAAGCCAAAATTATTTTGAAAAAGGACACTTTTGGAGGACTCATACTAGCTGATTTGATGACTTACTATGAAGCTATGTTAATTACCATGGTGTGGTATTGTTTAAAGAATAGACACATAGACCAAATGGAACAAGATAGAGTCCAGAAAAGGAACCATACTTACATAGTTAATTGATTTTGAACAAAATGGTTAAAGTAACTCAATGAACAAAGGATATTTTTTCAACAAATAGGGCTAGGACAATTGAATATCAATATACAAAATAAGAAAAAATTGATCTATACCACAATATGTCATACTGCATTAAAAAAATCACTTAAAATGAACCATAGACATATACATAAAACCTAAAACTATAAAATTTCTAGAGGAAAACATAGGGGAAAACCTTTGAATGCTTGGGTTGCATTCAAAGTCCCAAGAAGCATATTATTAATCATGAAAGAAAAAAATTATATATTAGATTGAATCAAAATTTAAACTTCTCAAAATACATTGTTAAGGAAATGAAAAGGCAAGCAACAGACTTGCAGAAAATATTTTCAAAACACATAGCTGATAAAAGACTACCTTATAGATTATATAAATAACTCTACCTCAATAAAAAGAATATCATCCAACCCATTTAACAAAATGGGCAAAAGAAACTAGCAAAATTTGATATTTTGCAAAAGATAGCATATATGCACATGAAAAGATGCCCAATATAATTAGAATTAAAGAAATGCAAATTGAAATCACAATCACATAATACTACAAAATGTTAGAATTACTAATATTTCAAAAGCTAAAATGTCAAGGACTGGTAAGGGTGCAGGCAACTTGGGATGCTCATACATTCCTGGTGGAAATAAAAAATTTCTAGCCACTTTTGAACATATTTTAGCAGTTTCTGATACAGTTAAACATACATTTACCATATGACCCAATAATTTAACTCCTAAACATTTAACTTAGAGAAAGGAAAATGCAAAATTCTGTACATGAATGTTCACACAGGTTTATTTTATGACTCCAAACTGCAAACAACCTAAATATCTATCACCTGGTTGATGCATAAACAAGATGTGTTACATACATACAATGAATCCTACTCAGCAATTAAAAGAAAGGAATTACTGACACATGCACCAACAAGGATGATTTGCAAATACATTATGCTGAATGAAAGAACCCAAACTCAATAGGGCACTTACTGTATGATTCCATTTCTATGACTTTGTAGGAAAGACAAATGTATAGGGATAGAAAACAGATCAGTGCTTATAAGAGACTGAGATTCAGGGAGATTGATTACAAAGTGACATGAGGCAACATTTTGGGGTGATAGCACTGTACTATCTTGATTATGATGGTTACATGACTACATGTATTTGTCAAAACTCATAGGGCTATAAACTTCTGCATGTAAATTACACCTCAATGACCTTGACTTTTTAACTAATGTCAGTCTCAGATCATCGAGGTTATGTGGTGATGTCACTCTAGAAATCACTGATATTTAAGAAAGTGTTACCCCATTCTTCATGAAACAAGTGTTCCAATTTCTTCTTCTTGGGATCAATTAGAATTAGGTGATCAATGGAAACCCTAAGGGCCTGTAAGACGGTGGTTGATTCTTTACTGCCATCTCAAGGATCAACTCTAATGATCCAGGGCATTACTTCAACTAATGTAGTCCAAGATCAATACTAGTTTTATTAAAACAGCAAAATGTTTACTCTTTCCCCTTCCCAAAAGAAGTCTTACATATAGCCACACTGTTTGATATGAATAAGTGGTACTCCATTTCACATCATACAGTAAATTATTTTGACACAGAGAAAGCAGAGTGTAATGTTAGAAGCATAGAACTTGGAATCAGACAAATTAAGGTTTGAATATAGACTGCTTCTTTAGGAATTTTTATTCCTCCTTGCTCTAGTGCATAAGATGCAGGAATGCAATATACCAGATGCAGAACATCTTTTAAAAGGGGGAATTTATTAAGTTGCAAGTTTACAATTCTAAGGTCATGAAAATGATCCAATTAAGGCAAGGCTATAAAAATGTTCAAATTAAGGCATCCAGGGGAAAATACCTTAGTTCAAGAAAGCCAATGATATTCAGGATTTCTCTCTCAGCTGGAAAAGCTACATGGCAATGTCTACTAGCTTTCTCTTCAGGCTTCCTCAATGGCTTCCCCAGGGCTACGTTCATTCTGTTGGCTCTGTCAGTTCTGGTGGCTCTAAAGTTTTTTCCAAAATGGCTTCCTCTTAAAGAACTCCAGTAAGCAACCCCGCCTTGAAGGGGTGGAAACCATCTAACCAAAAGTTACCACCCACAATTGGGTGGGTCATATTTCCATGGAAACAATAAAAAGAGGTTACCCAGCAATATTGAATGAGGATTAAAGGACACGGATTTTCTAGGGTACATAATAGCTTCAAACCAGCACATTCCATCCTTTGGCCCCCAAAAAGACATGTTCTTTCCAAATACAAAAATACATTCATTCCATAACAACATCAGAAAGAACCATTTTAGTAACAATACAAATACAATACAAAGTCAGAAACAGTACAAAATCTAATCAAAGCCACCTAAGACATGGTCTGTCCTAAGGCAAAATTCTCCTCTGGCTCTGGACCTGTAAAACTCAGAACAAGTTATCTTCTGTCAATATGCAAAGGAGGGACAGTGATAGGATACATATTCCCATTTCCATAAGGAATAATTGAAAGGAATGCAGGGGTCACTGGACACACACAGTCCCAAAAACCTGCAGGGCAAATTCCAATAGATTTCAAAGTCTGAGAGTCATTTATCCTTGGGGCTTTGGAATGTGTCAGTTCCACCCTTTCCAAAGGCCTATGCAGTGGCCTGGCTCTGTCCAAATGCAACCTTGGGGGATATTAGGGAGACCACTTTTTTCTCAGCTCCACCCTCTACAAACATCAGGGCCACATCAGGTTCTCTGCCATCTCAGGGGCAAACACTCATCCCTCAAGAACAATATGGTGGCAGCCAGGGTCTCCCCAATCCCCAACGAATGTGCTCCACAATGTCCAAGGCCTGGGGCACAACACTTCCAAAACAGTAAGGTGGAAAGTCCACCCTCTGCCTTCAGGGCAAGCTCACCCTCTCCACAAGCTTGGATGGGTCCACTTTCCTGGCCCTGGATTTCTTGACTTCAGACTTTAGCTTCCACGGTTCTGCCTTTGAAATTACTTCTCCTCCAATGTGTCCCTTTTCTGCCCCTTTTAGTCCAGACTGGCAGTGGTTCGGTTTATACAGATCCCACAACACTCTGGTTGGTTTTCTATGTAACAGGCAGGGATCATAACCATCTGACAATTGAATTTTCCACATGTCCTTCCTGGATAAGTCTATCTCCAATTCTGGCTTTCTCTGAAATGGCTGACTTGTTCCATGTTTGATTAAATCCTCACGTGGGCACTATTCTCTCAGGTCTCCCTTTCTGGAAGCCCAGAATTTTCCAGACCATCTATTTCTGGTTTCTTTATACCCAAGAGTCCAGTTCTCAGCTTATCTCTTTCCTGTCACATTTCATTATAATCTGCAAAGAGAAACTAGGCTGTACTTTCCATATTTAATTTGGAAATCTCTTCTGCTAAATATCCAAGTTCATGGCTTTCAAAATCTGCCTTCCATCCAAAGGTAGTCAATTTTGCCAGATTCTTTGCCACTTAAAAACAAGGATCACCTTCTTTCTGGTTTGCAATAACACATGCATCATTTCTGCCTAAGGCCTACTATGAAGCTCCTCACAATTCTTCCAAAATCTTCCCCTTAACCATTTAAAAAGTCATTGCAACATGTTTGGTATTTGCAAACCAAGTACTCCAATTCTCTGTTACCAAAATCCGTTCTAGTTTGTAAGCTGCTGAAATGTGATATACCAGAAATGGAATAGCTTTTTAAAATGGGACTGTATTAGATTGCAAGTTTACAGTTCTAAGGCCATGAAAATATCCCAATTAAGGCAAGGCTATGAAAATGTTCACATTAAGGCACCAGGGAAAGATATCTTGGTTGAAGAAGGCTGATGATGTTTGGGATTTATCTCTCAGTTGGAAAGGCACATGGCAATGTCTGCTAGCTTTCTCTCCATGTTTCTTCAATGGCTTCCCCAGGGTTCTGTCCATTCCATTGGCTCTGTTGGTTCTAAAGGTTTTTCCAAAATGGCTCCCTATTTAAGGGGTCCAGTAAGGAGCCCCAACTTAAATGGGTGGAGACACGTCCCCATGGAAATCACCTAATCAAAAGATAGTACCCACAACTGGGTGGGTCATATCTCCATTGAAACAATCAAAAAGTTTCCACCCAGCAATACAGAATGAGTTTTAAAGAACATGGCTTTTCTGGGAGTACATAATAGCTTCAAACCAGCACACTCCTTTATAAACTGGTGATAATATCTGCCTCACTACAAGGTTATTGAAAGATTAAAAATGATGTATCAAAGGTGCCCAGCACATTGTTAATTACATAGAAGCCATTATTATTATTATTGTTATTATTGTTATTATTATCGCTGCCCTCCACTACCCCCATACATATTCTATTCTTATACTCAATGATCTCAGAGATTGGATTTCTTCTCCAACTACTTAAATCCAACAATCTCCCACTGAAATTAATGGAGCACTCTCTGTTCAAAAGAAGCTGTGACCTCTAACACTGACTTTCAGAGAGAACAACTGCCAACTTGCCTTGTGGCTATAGACCATCATGGTATCTAATAATATCATGGAACCAACCTCCTATACACTAACATCAACACACATACACACAAACAAACATAAACTACACACAAATGAACAAAAGCCTTATAATTGAATACTAAAGAATAAAAGGCAGTGTATGCTTCAGTAGCATATATACAAAAACCTTATAATTGAATATTAAAGAATAAAAGGCAGTACATGCTTCAGTAGCATATATACTAAAATTGAAAAGATTAAGAGAAGGTAAGCATGGCCCCTGTGAAAGAGTGATATGCAAATTGTGAAGCAGTACATATTGTAAAATGAGAGACAAAGAAAAGATACATCATATAAAAACCAAAGGATAAAAATGACTGAAGTAAGTACTGACTTTAGTAATAACTTTGAATATTAATGGATTAAACTCCTCAATCAAAAGGCACAGATTGGCAGAATAGATTTAAAAGTGCAATTCAATTCTATGCTGCTTATAAGAGACCAGCCTTATACTCAGAGACACAAATAAGTTGAAATTTAATGGTTTGAAAGATATATTCCATACAAATAGTAACCAAAAAAACATTGAACTAAATAAACTTTAACTACAAAACTGTTATAAGAGAGACAAAGAAGGAAACTAGGTATTAATAAAGGGGCCAATACACTAAGAAGAAATAACCATCATAAATATGTATGCATCTGATCAAGGTCCCTCAAACTACATGAGGCAAATACTGGCAAAACTGAAAGAGGAAATAGGGTGCACGGGTGGTTCGGTGGTAGCATAATCGCCTTTCATGCAGGAGACCCAGGTTCGATTCCTGGACTATGCACCCCCCCCCAAAAAAAAAATTAAAAAAGGAAGGAACAAATAGATGTCTCTACAATAATAGTGGAGACTTCAATAAAACACGCTCATCAATAGATACGTCTAGACAAAGGATCAAAAAGGAAACAGAGACCTTGAATAATATGATAAATGAACTAAACCTAACAGACATTGTTCTAGTTTGCTAGCTGCCAGAATGCAATATACCAGAAACAGAATGGCTTTTAAAAGGGGGAATTTATGAAGTTAAAAGTTTACAGTTCTAAGGCCATGAAAATATCCTGATTAAAGCAAGTCTATAAAAATGTCCAAATTAAAGCACCAACAAGAGGTTACCTTCACTCAAGAAATTCCAATGACGTTCAGGGGTTCTCTCTCAATTGGAAAGACATATGGTGACATCTACTAACTTTCTCTCCAGACTTCTTGTTTCATGAAGCTCCCCCAGGGGCATTTTACTTCTTCATCTCCAAAGGTGTCTGGCTGCATGGACTCTAGTGGTTCTTGTGGTGCTCTCGTGGCTTTGTGTTGTCAAGCTTTTCCCAAAATGCTTCCTCTTTTTAAAGGATTCCAGTAAACTAATCAAGACCCACTTGAAATAGGTGGAGTCACACCTCCCTCTAATCAAAAGTTAATACCCACAATTGGATGAGTCACATCTCTATAGAGATAATCTAACCAAGTTTTAAACATATAGTACTGAATATGGTTTAAAATAAACATTGCTCCTACAAGATTGGATTAGGATTAAAACATGGCATTTTAGGCATACATAAATCCTTTCAACCTGGCACAGACATATACCTAACACTGCACCCCAAACAGCAGGATATGCATTCCTCTCAAGGGCACGTGGAATATTCTCTAGGATGGACCATATTTTGGGTTGCAAAGCAATTCTCAATTAATTTTAAAAGATTAAAATAACAAAGTACTTTCTCTGACTATAATGTAATGAAGTTGGATATCAACTAAATGTGTAGAACTGAAAAATTCACCAATTTATGAAAGTTAAACAACACAATCTTAAACAATCAGTGGGTCAAAGAATAAATTGCAAAGGAAATCAGTACTCATATTGAGATGAGTGAAAATGAGAACACAATGTATCAAAACATATGGAATGCAGAAAAGACACTGGTGAGAGGGAAATTTATACCCTTAAATGTGTACATTAAAAAAGAAAAAAGAGCTCAAATCAAAGACCTAACTGTACACATAGAGGATCTAGAAAAAGAACAGCAAACTAATCCCAAGGCAAGCAAAATGAAAGAAATCAATGAAAATGAGAATTAAAAAAAAGTTATAGAGATTAATAAACCAATTGGTTTTTAATTAATTGGTTGGTTCTTTGAGAAGATCAATAAAAAGAAAAAGGAAAGTAAACACTAATGTCTCTTATGAATTCAGATGCAAAAAATCCTAAACACAGTACTCGCATATCAAATCCAACAGCACATTAAAACAAGTATACTCCATAATCAAGTGTATTTTATCCCAGGTATGCAAGAGTGGCTCAACATAAAAATATTCAATTAATGTGAATAACCACATAAACAAAATGAAAAGGGACAATGACATGATCATATAGACATATCCAGCATCCAGCATCCTTTCTTCATAAAACATTTTAAGAAAATAGAAGGAAACATGATAAAAATTTATATTTGAAAAAACCCACAGCTAACATTATACTCAATGATGAAAGACTGAATGCTTTCCTTCTAAGATGTGGAAAAAGGCAAGGATTCCCACCCTTCACCATTTTATTCAACATTGTGCTGGACGTTCTGGCCAGAGCGTTTAGGTATAAAAAAGAAATAAAGAGCACCCAAATCAGAAAAAATCAAGTAAAATATCCTCTATTTGAAGATGACATGATCCTATATTATAAAGTCCTGAGAAATCTACAACAAACATACTAGAGATAATAAGAGTTCTACAAATTGGCAGGATACAAGATCAACCTGCAAAAATCAGTAGTGTTTCTATATGCTAGTAATAAGCAATCTGAAGATGAAATCATGAAAAATGTCATTTACAATAGCTACTAAAATAATAAAATACCTAGGAATAAATTTAACCAAGGATATAAAGGACTTGTACACAGATAACTACAATATATTGCTAAAAAAATCAAAGAACACCTAAATAAATGGATGGACATTCATGTTCATGGATTAAAGACTAAATATCATCAACACATAATTCTACCCTAAGTGATTTACAGATTCAACACAATGCAATTAAAAACTCCTACAGTATACGTTTCAAAAATGGAAAAGCCAATTATCAAATTTATTTGGAAGGATAGGGGGCCATGTAAAGCCAAAAAAAAAAACCATCCTGAAAAAGAAGAATTAAGTTTGAGGACTCACACTTCCTGATGTTAAAGCATACTACAAAGATACAGTAGTCAAAAATCATGGTACTGGCATAAGGATAGTTATATTGACCAATGGAATCAAATGGAGAGTTCATAAATAGACCCATACATCTATGGCCAATTGATTTTTCATCAAGAAAGGATGTTCAATTTTGTCAAATGCCTTTTCTATATCAATCGAGATGATCATGTGGTTTTTCTGCTTTGATTTGTTGATATGGTGTATTACATTAATTGATTTTCTTATGCTGAGTCATCCTTGCATACCTGGAATAAATCCTCTTTTAGTCATGGTGTATAATTATTTTGATGTGCTGCTGGATTCGATTTGCAAGTATTTTGTTGAGGATTTTTGCATTTATATTCATTACAGAGATTTTTCTGTAATTTTCTTTTCTAGTAGTATCTTTGTTTGACTTCGGTATGAGTTAGGTAGCTTTCCCTCTTCAATTTTTTTTAGGGTTTGAGCATGATTAGTAGTAATTCTTTCTTGAATGTTTGGTAGAATTCACATATGAAGCCTCTGGTCCTAGACTTTATTGCAGAAGGCAGGGGAGCTTCTTGATGACTGATTCAATCTCTTTACTTATGATTGGTTTGTTGAGGTTGTCTATTTCTTCTCTAGTCAGTGTTGCTTGTTCATGCCTTTCTAAGAAGTCCACTTCATCTACATTGTCTAGTTTATTAGTATATAGTTGTTCATAGTATCCTCTCAGTACCTCCTTTATTTCTATGGGGTCAGAGTTTATGTCTCCTTTTCCACTTCTGATTTTATTAATTTGCATCTTCTCTCTTTTTTTGTCAACCTAGCTAAGACCCCATCAATTTTATTGATTTTCTCAATGAACCAACTTCTGGTTTTGTTTATTTTCTTGATTGCTTTCATGTTCTAAATTTCATTTATTTCTGCTCTAATAGTCATTATTTCTTTTCTTTTGTATGCTTTGGGGTTAATTTGCTATTCTTTCTCTAGTTCTTCCAAGTGAAAATTTAATTCCTTGATTTTTGCTCTTTCTTCTTTTTTAATATAGGCAGTTAAGACAATAAATTCCCCTCTTAGCACTGCCTTTTGGACATTACTACTGGCCCCGCAGAAACATAAAAGGATACCATGAGCAACTATATGCCAACAATTTAGACAACCTAGATGAAATGGACAACTTCCTAGAGACACACAAACTACCAACAACTTTTTCAAGAAGAAATTGAAGACCTCAGCAGGTCAATTACAAGTAAGGAGATTGAATCAATTATCAGAAACTTCCCAACAAAGAAAGCCCAGGATAAAATGGTTTCACAGGTGAATTGTATCAATAATTCCAAGAAGGACTAATCCTATTCCTGCTCAAACACTTCCAAAAAATTGAAGATGAGGAATACTACCTCCCATACTGCATCCCATAAATTTTGATATGTTGTATTTTCGTTTTAATTTTCCTTGAGATACTTACTGATTTGTCTTGTAATTTCTTCCTTGACCCACTGCTTGTAAAACAATGTGTTGTTTAGCTTCAATATATTTGTGAATTTTCTGGCCCTCTGCCTGTTGCTGATTTCCAACTTCCTTCCATTATGATCTGAGAAAGTATTTAGTATAATTTCAATCATATGTATTGAGACTTGCTTTGTGACCTAGCATATGGTCTATCCTTGAGAATGATCCATAATCACATGAGAAAAATGTGTATCTTGTTGCTGTGAGGTGTAATGTTCTGTAAATGCCTGTTAAGTCTAGTTCATTCATTGTTATTCAAATTCTCTGTTTCTTTATTGATCCTCTGTCTAAATATTCTATCCATTGATGACAGCAGTGAATTGAAGTCCCCAACTATTATGGTAGAGGTGTCTATTTCTCACCTTACTGTTGTCATTGCTCGTCTCATGTACTTTGGAGCACTCTGGCTCTGTTCATAAATATTTATGATTGTTTTGTCTTCTTATTGAATTGTTCCTTTTATTAATACATAGTGTCCTTCTTTGTGTCTTTTAGTTGTTTTACATTTGAAGTCTAATTTGTCAGATATTAGTATAGCTACTCCTGCTCTTTTTTGATTGCTGTTTACATGAAATATCTTTCTCTAAACTTTAACTTTCACCTATTTTTGTCCTTGGTTTGAAAATGAGTCTCATTTAGACATAGAGACGACATAGAGATGGGTCTTGTTTTTTAATCCATTCTACCAGTCTGTGTCTTTTGATTGGGGAGTTTCATCCATTAACATTTAGTGTTATTACTGTAAAGGCATACTTTCTTCTACCATTTTGTCTTAGATTTTATGTGCCATATTTAACTTTTTCTCATTTTACCATTACTGGTAGTCTTCATTTCTATACACTTCTCCAGACCTCTCTCTCTTGCATTTTTCTGTCTGCCTGTAGTGCTCCCTTTAATATTTCTTTCAGAGCCAATCTCTTGGTCACAAATTCTTTCAGTGACTGTTTGTCAAAAATATGTTAATCTCCCCCTCATTTTTAAGGGAGGGGGTGTGTGTGCATAGTTCAGGAACCCAACCTAGGTCTCCCACATGGAAGACAAGCATTCTACCACTGAACCACCTATGCATCCCTCCCTCTCATTTTTTAAGGACAGTTTTTCTGGGTACAAAATTCTTGATTGGCAGTTTTTTTTTCTCTTTTAGGGTCTTAAATATATCATACCACTGCTTTCCAACCTCCATGGTTTCTGCTGAGAAATCTACACATAGACTTATTGGGCTTCCCTTATATGTGATGGATTGCTTTTCTCTTGCCACTTTCAAAATTCTCTCTTTCTCTTTAATATCTGACAATCTGATTTGTAAGTGCCTTGGAGTATGTCTATTTGAACCTATTCTGTTTGGGGTATGATCCACTTCTTAGATCTGTAATTTTATGTCTTTCAAAAGAGGGGATATTTTCAATAATAACTTCTTCCATTAGTTGTTCTCCTCCTTTTCCCTCCTCTTTTCCTTTTGGGACACCCACAACCTGTATATTTGTGCATTTCATATTGTCAATCAATTCCCTGATGCCCTACTCATAGTTTTTCATTCTTTTCCCTATATTTTCTTTTGTGTGTCATATTTCAGAAGTCCAGTCCTCTAGTTCACTAATCCTTTCATCTGTCACTTCAAATTTATTGTTGTAGGTTCCCATTACTTTTTTTTAAATCTCTTCGATTGCACCATTTATTGAAATAAGTTCTGTAATTTTTTCAAATTTTTAATTTCTTCTTTTTGTTCACCCAATCTCTTCTTTACATCCTCCCTCAACTTGTTGATTTGATTTTTTATGAGATTATCCATGTCTGTTCAAACATCCTGAATTTGTCGTTTTAACTCCTCTATCTCATTTGAATTGTTGGTTGTTCCTTCAACTGGGCCATGTCCTCTAATTTCCTAGTATGAATAATTACTTTTTGCTGTCATCTATGCATTTGATTTCCTTAATTTAGTTTATTCTTGAGGTTGTTTTCACTCTTTTAACTAGGATTTTCTTGCTGGTTGGCTTTGTTCTTTATCTGTTCTTTCACATTCACTTCAACTTAATCTAGACCTCTTGCATAGGTTCAGTTTAACTGATGAGAATTTTCAGTTCTTGTTTTTCTTTTTCTTGCCCTGCCTGTATGGGGCATTTATTTTTGAGCAGGGTCTACTCAAATATAGATCCCAGTCATATTTTCCCAGACTGGACTGGCCCACATCTCAAGAGGAAAGAGGCACCAGCATCAGTTATCCCTCAGGGTGAGACACCAGCAAGTTGTCAAACTTTCCTATGAAGCCTCTAGACTGTACTTTTCCTATCCTGCCCAGGATATGGTGCTTATCTGCCCATGGCTTCTCACCAGCGTAAAGTGATGTGGTGCCTTTAATTTCAGCAAACTCTCCTTGCTAGAGTCATGGTTGAGACAGAGATGATGTTGTAGTTTGGCATTAATTGCTTCAGTTTTTCAGTCCCTGGGGCCTGAATTCCTTGGAGGAGGAATTGGGTTGAGTTGGACCCCACCTTTCTCTAGGGGAAGGATAACCATTAGGAAATTAACTCCTTTCACCTGACTAGTTACTTTGTCTCTCAGACACAAGCTTAATTCTGCCCTTGCCTGTGGCACTGCTGGAGCCTGAGAAGGCTTCCAGTTCTATCTAATGAGCTGTTAATGAATAGACCAAAAGCAAAAAAAAAAAAAAAGCTTTTCAGAATGGTACCCCTGTTCCTCAGGTTTGTCAATCAAGAGCTTAAGTTGGTATGTGGCTCCATGTATCTCCAGCCTTTATGTGCTGCCTTTTCTTGGAGTCCAGTCCTTTTGCAGTATTGTGTGCTGTCTAACTCAAAAGGCTGATATTGTTTTGTTTTTTCCATCAACCCCATGCCCTCTCTGCCAAGGCAAAAATTCCTATTTCTTTTAGTGCTTATCACAGGTTTATCTGTGCTGGGGGCCCCTTTACAGCAGTCATAATTTGTTAATAAATTCCACAATTGCAGCTTGATTGAGCTAAGCCCTTGCTGCTAGTAATGTCTGTTCCCTTTCCCCTTGGAGAACCAGCCTGCTATGCCCATGGGGGAGGGGTACTGGCCTCTGCAGCTTGGGGGACTTGCAGTTCTGTGTGGGGTCTCAGCTGGTCCACCTGGTCCAGACTGGTGCATGTTGTGTGTCTAGTCACTGAGATAACCCTAGCAGTTCTGTATGGTTCTTAGCTTCTCTTGAGGATGAACTAAATTACACACCTCACTAAGCCACCATCCTGCCCTAGCAGTTGTTCTGTATGGTTCTTAGTTTCTCTTGAGGATGAACTAAATTACACACCTCACTAAGCCACCATCCTGCCCCACCTTGAGTGTCTATGGCCAATTGATTTTTGACAAAGCTCCCAAGTCCAATCAACTGAGTAAGAAGAGTATCTTCATTGGTATTGGAAGTACTAGGTATCTATATACAAAAGAATATAATAGGGACCCTCTCTCATACTGTGTAATTGAACCTGGTAGTTAGCCAGGTGATGGTGCTTAGTTGTTCTATGGCTGTGGACTTAAATCATCAACAGATGAAATTCATCTATGGCTGATTACATCTGTGACTGGCTAAGGTGAGTGCCTTCTGCAATGAGTGGCATTTAATTTAATCAGCTGGAGACTTAAAAAGGAGACATCAGAAGAGAAAATAAGCAGTCAGAGCCAATACAGAACCAAATGTTTGGAGATGCAGAGATGAAACACCCCAGAGAAAGCCATTTGAAGCCAGAAGCTGGGAAGAGGGCTGGTAGAAAAAATTGTATGCCTTTCCATATGACAGAGGAACCCAGATGAAAGCTAGCTGCCTTTCACATGAGGAACAGTAAATTTAGTGCTAAATAATCCCCTTTGTAAAAGCCAATCCATTTCTGGTGCATTGTATTCTAGCAGCTTCAGCAAACTAAAACACATACCATATACAAAATGACCAAAGAAAGGCTCAAAGACCTATATATAAGCACCAGGACTATAAAACTGTTAAAAGAAAATGGAGGGAAGCATCTTCAAGATCTTGTTGGTAGAGACTGGTTTCTTAGACTTTATGCCTATAGCACAAGTAATGAAAAAAAGTAGATAAATGAGAACTCATGAAAACTAAAAGCTGTTGTGCTTCAAAGAACTTTGTCACAAAAATGAAAAGACAATGTACTCAATGGGATAAAATATTTGGCAACCACATATCTAATAAGGGTTTAATATCCAGAACATAAAAAGAAGCACTTCATGTTTCCCAGAACCTACACTTCCCCCACCCACTCCAGCCCCCCCAAAATTGCTTAAGCTTAACAATAAAAGGACAACCCAATTAAAAGTGAGCAAAAGTCTTGAATAGGCAGTTCTCTAGAGAGGATATACCAAATGACTAAAAAGCACATGAAAAGATGCTCAACATCACTAGCAACTAGGGAAATGCAAATCAAAACTACAATGAGATATCACTTCACACCTACTAGAATGGCCACTATTAAAAATACAAAAAACCTACAAGTGTTGGAGAGGATCTGGAGAAATAGGAACACTCGTTTATTGTTAATGAGAATGTTAAATGGTGTAGTTTCTGTGTAAGACAGTTTGGCAGTTCCTCAGAAAGCTAAGTATAGAATTACCATATGATCCTGCAATCCCTTTCCTATGTTAAACCCAGAAGAATTGAAAGCAGAGACCAAACATATTTTTGCTGACCAATGCTTATAGAAGCATTATTCATCCTTGTCAAAGATGGAAGCAACCCAACTATCCATCAACTGATGAATGGATCAACAAAATGTAGTATATACATACAATAGAATATTATCCAGTTGTAAAAGGTAATGAAGCCCTGATTCATGGAACAACATGGGTGAACCTTGAGGACATTACATGGAGTGAAATAAGCCAGACACAAAAGTAGAAATACTGCATGATCTCACCATTATGAACTAATTATAATAAGCAAACTCAAAGAGTTAGAATCTAGAATATAGATTATCAGGAGAGAAATTGGGCTTAGAGAATGGGGAGCTGATGCTTAACTTGTACATAATTTCTGTTTAGGTTGATTTTAAATGTGTGGAAATGGAAGGTGGTCATGTGAGCACATTATTGTGAGTATAATCAACAGCAATGAACTATTTTAGTGAATGTGGTTAAAAGGGGAAACTTTGGGATGTATATATTACTAGAACAAAAATTAAAATTTAAAACTTAAGACTGTAGAACACAGTGAACCCTGTTGTAGATGGTGAACTACAGTTAATATTAACAAGTATAAGAAAGTTATTTCATGAATTAGAACAAATATACAATACTGATGCAATGTGTTAGTAATAAGGTTGGATAAGAGAAAATACACCTAATGTAAAGCATGGATGATAGGTAATAGTATGATTTTAATAATCTTTCATCAGTTGTAACAAATGTAACTACTGTTCAAAAATAGTACAATTATTTTAAAAACACTATCACTAATTGTAAACTATAATCCACACCAATGGAAGGTGTTCAGGATGGAGTGGTCTGTGGGAATCCTGTATTTTATGCATGATTGTTTTTTGAATGCACAACTTCTTAAATTTAGAAAAGCATTGAAAGCATCTGTTCTAGTTTGCTAGCTGCTGGAATGCAATATCAGAAATGGAATTTATTAAGTTGCTAGTTTATAGTTCTAAGGCCATGAAAATGTCCCAATAAATGCAGGTCTATAAAAATGTCTAAATTAAGGCACCAACCTTCACTCAAGAAAGGCTGATGAAGTTCAGGGTTTCTCTCTCAACTGGAAAGGCACATGGAGAACATGGTGACATCTGCTAGCTTTCTCTGCAGGCTTCTTGTTTCATGGAGCTCCCCTGGGGCATTTTCCTTTTTCATCTCCAAAGGTCTCTGGCTGCATGATCTCTCATGGTTTTTATGCTCTCTCATAGCTTTCTCACCATTCTGAAATTCTCTCCAAAATGCTTCCTCTTTTAAAGGATTCCAGTAAACTAATCAGAGGCACCTGGAATGGGTAGAGTTACATCTTCTTCTAATCCAAGGTTAATACCCACAATTGGGTGAGTCACATATCCATGGAGATAGTCTAATCAAGTCTCCAACCTATAGTGCTGAATAAGGATTAACAGAAATGGCTGCCTCCATGAGATGGAATCAGTATTAAAACATGGCTTTTAGAGTACATAATCCTTTCAAACTGGCACATTTCATTCTCTGGACTCTAAAAAATATACGTTATTCCCATATACAAAATACATTCACTCTATCACAATATCAGAAATTCTTAAACCATTTCAGTGACAATACAAATACAACAGGAGGAGAAAACCACTGCAATGTCTTTTCAAAGTCAGCTACAGCATGGACAGTCCTAAGGCAAAATTCTCCTCTGGCCCTGGACCTGTAATACTCAGAAAAAGTTATTTGCTGCCAACATACAAAGGAAAGACAGTCATAGGATAAGCACCCCCATTTCCATAGGGAAAACTTGGATGGAACACAGGGGTCACTGGACCCAAGCAGTCTCAAAAACCTATAGGGCAAACTCCATTAGATTTCAAAGTCTGAGAGCATTTATCTTCAGGGCTTTGAAAAATGGTAGTCCCACCCTTTCCAGGAGCCTATGCAGTGGCCTGCCTCTCTTCAAGTGAAACCTTGGGGGACATTGGGGAGACCACCTTTTTCTCAGCTCCACCATCTCCAAGCATCGGGGCTGCACCCAGGCTCTCTGCCATCTCTAGATTATACACTCAACCCCTCCATGTGGTGGCAGCCAGGCTCTTCCCAATCACCAAGGAATGTGTTCCACCCTCTCCAAGGCCTGAGGCCTCACCACTCTTCCACTGCAATGAGGTAGAAGGCCCATCCTCTGCCTTTGGGGTAAACTCATCCTCTCCATATACTTGGGTGAGTCTGCTCTCCTGGCCTGTGATTTCTTGATGTTTTTAGACTTTAGCTTCAATAGTTCTGCCTCAGAAGTTATTTTACCTTCATATTGTCCCATTTCTGAACCCCCCAGTCCAGTCTGGCAGCAGCTCCATTTATACAGTTCCCACAGCACTCTTTTTGGTGCTCTATGCAGTAAGCAAGGATTGTGCCCATAAGACAGAAGTAGTTTCCACAAATCCTTCCTGGATAACTCCATCTCCACTTCTGGCTTTTTCTGAAATGACTGACTGGTTCCACTTTTGGTCAAATCCTCATGTGGGGCACTATTCTCTGGGGTGTCTCTTCCTGGAAGCCCAGAATTTTCCAGAACATTAACTTCTGGTTTCTTTGTGCCCAAAAGTTCAGTTCTCAGCTTACCTCTTTCCTGTCACATTTCACTATAAGCTGCAAGGAGAAACCAGGCTGCACTTTCCACATTTAATTTGGAAATCTCTTCTGCTAAATATCCTAGTCCATGGCTTTTAAAATATGCCTTCCAGCCAAAGCCACTAGTCAATTTTGCCAGATTATCTGCCATTTTAAAACAAGGATCACCTTCCTTCCAATTTGCAATAACACATGCCTCATTTCTCTCTAGAGCCTCGTCAGAGGTATCTTTAGTGTTCACATTTCTACCAACAGTCTCTTCAAAGCATTCTAGGCATTCTCTATCAAGTTTCTCACAACTCTTCCAGAATCTTCCCCTTACCCATTCAAAAAGCCATTCCAACATGTTTGGTATTTGCAAACTGCAGCAGCACCACACTTCTCTGGTGCCAAAATCTGTTATAGTTTGCTAGGTACCAGAATGCAATATACCAGAAATGGAACAGCTTTTAAAAAGAGGAGTATATTAAGTTGCTAGTTTACAGTTCTAAGGCCGTGGGAATATCCCAATTAAAGCAATTCTATAAAAATGTCCAAATTAAGGCATCAACAAGAGGTTGCCTTCACTCAAGAAAGGCTGATGAAGTTCAGGGTTTCTCTCTCAGCTGGGAAGGTACATGGCAAACATGGCAATATCTGCTCGCTTTCTCTCCAGATGTCTTGTTTCATGAAGATCCCCCAGGGGCATTTTCCTTTTTCATCTCTGAAGGTCTCTGGCTGCATGGGCTCTCATGGTTCTTATGCTCTCTCATGGCTCTCTCATCATTCTGAAACTTTCTCCAAAATGCTTCCTCTTTTAAAGGGTTCCAGTAAACCAATGAAGAGGCACCTGGAATGGATGGAGTCACATCTCCCTCTAATCCAAGGTCAATACCCACAATTGGGTGAGTCACATCTCTTTGGAGATAGTCTAAACAAGTTTCCAACCTATACTACTGAATAGGGATTAAAAGAAATGGTTACCTCCATGAGACAGAATCAGGATTGAAACATGGCTTTTCTAGGGTACATAATCATTTCAAGCTGGCACAGCATCCATTACTATCATAGAAGAATCCCAACCCCACAGAGGATGGCATGTTATATCAAGACTCCAAAAGAGATGACAATACAGGCAAACAAGTTGGCTTACCACATCTCCATAGGTGATAAAACTAGACAATAGACACAATGGATCAGAGCAAAACAGTTTATTACTCATAGCCCAGCAAACTGTATGATTATCGGCCTGGTATTACTGGTTTCCTTGCCTCCCGATCCCATAGAGTGATGAGATAAACCAGATGGAATCTACACAGGCAGATGTGTTACAGCTGAAGTTCTCAAGGCCAAGGTTTCAGCACCTTTTGGAGCAAGTATAACCACCCAATCCTCCTCCCATCCCCCTCTACAAAACAAGCAGTTGACCCATGATGTGGTGATCTTGACCTATTTAACAGCCTATGTGATTAGCTACAGAAACTGTTCAAAGTTAGAGAAAAATTAGGTCTTGCAGCTTGATACTTAGCAAAGGTGTATAGGAATGCTTGGGGTTCATGGTGGACTGCCTCTCCTAACAATTACAGTAGCTTAAAATTTAGTTATCAGTCCCTTTTATACCATAGACTTTCCTAAGGAAAATTAATTCAGTATCCTTAGGTTAAAATCTACTCCCACAGTGCCACCGTCATTTATAGATAAACTTTCTCCCAACTAATTATAAACTTGGCTCTGTCTGCATATTTATGGTCAATATGACTCAAATAGTCATTCCCCAACAATCTCATCTTTAGGTTAAAACTGAAGCTGGAAAAAAATGTATATATAAAGAGCCAGCATGCTGAGAACTTTTGGAGAAAGACAGAGAAACAAGGAATGAAAAGAAAAATGTTTAAAACAAAAAGGCCTTAAAAGTTTCAGTTTGTTCAGAGCTTGATGTAATCCATGACTCTCCTGCTTGTGATATTCAAATGCACCTGGAAAAAAATGTATTTCATCTATAAATTTACTGGATTTCTATTTAGATAGATCTCATCTTGACCAAAATCTTTCACTACCCTCTCAGATCTCCTGTTTTCTGATGAACAGCAATTGAATACAATCTAGTTTCCAAGAATGATGCCTACATTCCCCTACACCCTTTGTCAAATCCCCCTCTTTATTTTGATTCACTATAGGAAAATTGTATCCAGTGCCTGCTCTTTGCATGAAATTAGAGATACAAAAACTGAATATGACACCATTCCTGTCTTCAAGAAGCTCAAAATCTAAGAGGGAAGAGAGAGAACACATAACAGATGATTAGAATATAGGGTCCTCGTTAAGCTGGTGCTCTAATCTTGTTGTGCATAGAATGATGGAAGCATGAGGAGTATGGAGAAGTTGGAGAGTTGGATAGAAAAAAGCCCACTAGAGCAACTAGGCTTGCTTAGAAATGAATAGAAGAAGAAGAAAAAAATGAAACTGGCTCATTCAACAGGACACCACACATGCATGGAAAGGAAGGATAAGACCAAGCCAGACAGTATCAGTGCTTCTAGCCCATTGCTTGAATGCTAAAAGAGGAAGCAGATAAAGTGGAAAAGTTGGTAGAAAATGATGGTCCAAATTTTGTGACTTAATGAGGACACATTGATGAGAGGGATATTGGCTATAAGGATAGTGTAAAGTGATGAAAAGGCTACCCTCTAAGAGGGACCAAAGCTTTTAACAGGTAGAAATGCCATACACACACAAGAGCAGCATAAGCTTTAAGAAACATTGATCTTTAAACATTAACTAATCCAGAAGACTGAGAACATTCAGAAAGAACTAATTCATTAGAGAAAAACAATTACTGGAAAATCCTTGATGGGAGGTGCTATAAGCTTTTTGGCTATGTATCAGCATGTGCTTAGTTTCTGCTTCTCAGTCCCTGTGAGGAGGTTTTCAGCATGCTGGCTCTTTGTTATCCAAATTTTTTTCTGCTTTAGTTTGACCTGAAGATTCAGACTGGTGGGGAATGACTATTTGGATCTTATTGACCATTAAAAGGACTATTAAAATTAATTATTAAGGAATTTTAAGGGACTTTTAAAATATATAGGTATTTTAATTACCTAAATAAGAGTGCAGAAATGCTTTATAGAATGAGAGTTGAAAAAAGCTGTTTTGATAGTCCAAAGGTCTGTTTCTAGATCTAAATAAAGAAATAAAAATATAAACTATATTGAAATTGGTTCTGACCAGTGAAAGTGGAAGAGATGTGAATGGCTACTATGTGATAATAATCAAAAGGCAATTTAATTTAACATTCTTGTGGGAAATAGGAAACCTACAAAACTAACCACACAGATATTCAATTTTAGAAAACAGAGTTAAAATTGAAAGTAATAAAATAAGTCAATAACCCAGAAGTCTGGAAAGATTTTAAACATACCAAATTTAAAATCAAAGACAAATATATGCCAAGGACTTAAAATATTAACAATCATGTCCATTTCCTAACCAAAAATGCCCAGTGACCATCTGGTTCTATTTCCCATACCTGTCTTATTATTACAAACATAAATACCTTAGGCCCTATCTGAAAATTCACTTTGACTCCAAGGGTTCAAACTCTGTCTCTTCCTAATCAGGGGAAATTTAAACAATCCTATGAAATTAGCTTGGCAGTTTCACATTGAGGAACTACCGGTTGCCCAACTAAACTTTATGACCCGATCTAATGACCATACTTGTCCTGCCTTGTTCCCCATCCAGACTACTAACTCTCTAAGGTCCTGATCAGATTCTTCTCATCTTGGGGTCCTGTCTAACTTTTTGCTAGAAGCCCTACAACTGGGATTACACCAGTTAATACAAACTTTCTTGTTGGCTGGGCCCTCACCACTAACTTGCTTAGACTCCTACATGGCTAGCTGCCAAGCTACCACACTTTTCTGACACTCTCTCCGCCACCCAAACTGTCCTGTTATGACCTTCCAGATCTTCCTGCTATACCTTGGCAAAAGCATCTCACCTCTCAGACCTGACCCTTTAACTCTGATGTTCTATGATTTGGCTGCTATCAGTGCCAACCAAGCCTGGGTCCGGGCAGTAACTGGAATAATCCAGTTTCCAAAGGAAGGAAGGCCTGTTTCAGAGAACATGTCTTAGTCAGAAGGTATAAGAAAGCCTATAAAGTATGGCAAGTTATGTATAAACAAAATATAAGGTCTAATAAAAATTTTGAAAAAAGTTTTGGCAGAAATAACAAAATCAGGATGAAGAGTTTTATAAAATAATAAAAGGAAAAAATGCTGGAGAGAAATTAAAAGTGTTTTCTTAGTGATTGTGGAAAGAGGTACTTTAGAGAAATGGCAATATTTCTAATATCAGTCTATAGACAGATGAACACCTAAGTGATTTTCCACTATCCCTAAAAAATGTACAAACTGGTAGAACTGGGTCAAGTAATGGGCAATAATAAATTTTTTCTCAGCCATATTGACAATATAAAATTGATAAATTACCAGAACTAGATGGTATCTACTAAAAAATTTGGAAGGAAATCAAAGTAAAATTAGTAAACTATTGGTGAAAATGCATCACAGCCTACTGATAAATATAATCACTATACTGAGGAACTGGTTGTTTACAAATGTGAAGACTTCTGCTTATAAGGACTCAATAAGTGACTTGGAGAATTTCAGGCCTGAGAGATTGAACTCCATATCAAAAAAGGATGAGTCAGAAACTAAAGAGAGATCCTTGTATAATACATGGAAATGGTCTTATCTACTTTTAATGTAAAACTAATATCTTACCCAGAGTAAAGCCTGAGAAATAATAATGGTGACTATATGAGTATCTTTAAAACAGGAGACTGACTGGTTAGCACTTCAAAATGGTCTTCAAAGGTTTCTCTCAGACATGTGTGGCTTAGATTGCTATGCACAGTGGTACTCAAAGCATGCTCTCAGTGAGTCTAACCTTCAACCCCAGAAGTGACTCACCAATCTCAGGCACTGTTCCTTCTAGGACAGTCACTGGGTCACTGGGACTCAAATTTAGGCCAAGCTCCAAGGCAAAGTCCCTTGGCAGTCATTTATTCACAATTCCCTGTAATTGCTCCCAGGGCTTTCACCATCCTTAGCAGTTTATCTGAAGGGCACAAACCTGCCTTTAATATGCCTTCATAACCCTCTCCACAACACCCCCCATCACTGCCACCTTGCCAGAACAGCACCACCATATCTGCTTTGCCCAGGTTTCACTATTTATGACTTAAAACATGACATCCTGATCAATATAAACTTCAGAGCCTTCCCCTGCCAGTGTGGGCAGTTAAGTCCTGAGTAAGAGGACTTAGATGACCAAGATTATGCTATTTATTTATTTAGGAAGGATGTAAAGGTCCACTACAAGCCCCTTACTAAACAGACCTCCTGTTGGGTGGCTATGAACAGCTTTTTAAACCTTCCACTCTCACTTTTGCACTTCCTTCACTTTTTCACAAAATGAATTGCTCATTTTCTAAATATTTTAGCTAATAGATGATGTCATTTCCAGAGAAGCTGCGCCACTTTGAACAGAGGGCTTTTTATTTATTTAATTTTTCAAAATAATTTAGTGTTTTCAAATATTTTTGCCTTCCTAGCACCAAAAGAAACAGAAAGCTAATGGCAAATACTTATACCATAAAGTGTTTCATTAATGAATTGATGCAATTTCTACCAACCCCTCAGTGTTTATCTCTTGGCACAACATCTGACAAAGACCAAAAAATTATGACTTATATATGGATTTCTTGCATGTTTTTTAGATTCTTCTCCAATATAAATGATCTCATTATTTAGATGTTTTGTGAATCATGGCAATGTCAACTTGCTTTTCTCACCCCTTCATATATCTTACAAGAGAGACTGAAAACAAAATGTTCCTGTGAAAGGTTGTCCCTAGGCAAAACTGTGAAGTGAGGAAAGTTTGTTTTCTTTCTCTCCATTCAGTAAGGCCACGTATTCCCTCATGCCATCTTCAAAATCCAAAACAGTGACTTGGTATTGATGGATTTCAGTTCTTAAGGCAAATTACAAAAAAGGTCAAATCATAGCATGGTGTTTTATTCTGCATTCTCCAAAGAAATTCTTCAATCCATATGAGTCTTCAGAAAAACATCCCATAGGCAAAATATGCAGATTGTGAGAGTTGGTAGAGAAGAGTTACAACTTTGTAGGAAATACAATATTGAAACACCTGCTTCCCTATGAGGAAACTGAGGACAAAACAACTATAAGTTGGTGCCATTATTCTCACCAATAGCAGCCCAGCTAATACTAAAATTAAAAGGGGCTTGTGATACTAGAAATTTTAATAAAATGAAACATGAAATTATTTTGTAAGCAGGGTGCTAAAGTGAAAATGGCAGTAATGAAAATAGGAGGTATCAGAGCCTAGAAATTAAGACCGCAGCTCTGAAGTCAGACAGACTGGGTTCAAGAGCCAAGTTCTCCACTTCTGTTTGATCTTGGGCAAGTTGTCCTGACTCTCTGAACTCCCATTTCATAACCTATAAAATTGAAATAATAGCTATCTACCTCACAAAACTGCCATAAATATTGAGAAAGTTGATGGATACCAAGTGCCTATCACTCAATAAATGGCAATTACAACACTTGTTTGCAGTGTGATCTATGGCAAGTCACTTGACCTCTCTGCCTCTGCTTCTTTATCTGTAAACTAGAAAAAGTAATAGCTACTCTATGCTTTAGTTTCCTAGGCTGCTCAAGCAAATACTATGAAATGGGTCAACTTATGCAATGGGAATTTATGAACCCACAGTTTTAAGACTAAAATATAGTCAAATCAAAGCATCATCAAGGTGATGCTTTGTCCTCAAAGACTGTGGCATTCTGTGGCTGGCTGTATGTGATCTGGGGTCCTAAGCTTGCTACATGGCAAAGCACATGTCAGTGTCTCCTGGTCTCTCCTTCTCTTCTGGGTTCAGCATCTTGCCTCCTGTGGCTTTCTCTCTTTGTCTGAGTTTAATTCTGCTCATAAAGTACTCCTGTAATAAGATTAAGGCCATTTGATTGAGGTAGTTCACATCTTTGCTGAGGTAGACTCATCAAAATGTCATACTTACAATGAGTTCACACCCACAAGAATAGATTCAATTTAAGAACATGTTTCTCTGGGGTGCATACAGTTTCAAACCACCATGCTTTGTTTTTCATATGATTATCATAAATCATGATTGAGTAAATCAATGGAAAAGGGATATATAAAGCCAAATACAATAGGTGAATTAAATAATCATTTTCAATAATCTAGGTCGACAATCTCAAAATGCTGACTTTCTAAATAAAGTTCAGGGCCTGGCTAGTTTCATTCCCTTGCTCCTAGGTTCCTAGATTAGGTATACCTTACTGTCAATTCAAGTCATAAGATCCATCCTAATCAAGCTTCTTTGCTAGTCTCACCCAGTCTCCATTTGTAAGTCCAGCATTAGGACTCTGCAATTTTTCCTATTTGGCTTTGGCTCCTGCACAACCGCCTTATGAATTTGTGACCTATATCTCCTGATTTTGAGAGTGGCATCTGAATTTTTCACACTGATCACCTATATAAGCCAGCTAAATTTATGGCAGCTGATTGTAATTCTAAATTTCTAAACTGGTTCTTCTTTTGTACCACCCCTTCTGGTTCTTGTCTTCCTCAAATGCTAAGTCCATTTGTCTCTCTTGGAAGAGGCTGTCCATTTGAGCCCAAGTTGTGAAGACTGTCATGTGATCTGGCAATCTTTTAAAATAAATTTGCATTTATTTAAATTGCATTTGTTATATTTATTTAAATTTTTCTGAGTCCAATGCATTCCTATGGGAAATTGTATATGCCACAAATTCTTGGTGTATGTGTAGCAAGATTTCAGGTTCGTTCAGTCCTAATGAGATAAGGAACAGCCAGGATCCAAGTCAAAGTTACATGCTTATGATCTCTCTTTGGTCTTTTGCCAGGGCTGAGCATGAAGGGAGGGTGTCCAATAGTGTACTTGAAGTGAAATGAGGAAATAAAAAAACATTTTGAGAAGATGAAAAATGAACCCATTTAGACTTAAAAGTATTTGGCTATTTCAGGCTGTAGAAGCTTTTAGGTGGATGCAATTAACACAGTACCTGGTACATAATGGACAATTACATGTTTGATAAATACATTAATTACCTACTAGATTTTTTAAGATCATAACTACATAAGAATTTTAAAAGATGCAATTTTTGTTTCATCTCATAAATCACATTATTCTTCTGATTTGTTTTTAATAACAAAGACCTTGAAAAATTATTGATGTAGTACTAGAGAATTAGGATACTGAGCAGTCTTGAGATTTATTAATAAATCAAAACTGGATTCAAGATTTTAAAAAAACATTATGGGGATTGAGACTTATGGATGAGTTTTTGGCCAGAAAACCCAGCCTTATTTTCCTAAAGGGAAGTTCAAGTCATGAGAAACACCAACTTCTCCTCATTTAATCATATTATTTTGTAAACTGAATGTGTTAGCACATCTATATGTGAAAGACTTTAAGAGCCCTCAAGATTTATCATATAAAGTGCCAAGTTTTCATTATTTTTAATGCCTAGTGAAAAAGAAAACAGACATATATCATTTGAGTTGTGCCCTGTCAAACTAAAAATACAAGTCTTATTTGTGTTTTTAGGCAGAGTGAAAATATAATCCCACCTTTTGTCATAACACCCTGGCAGTGACAGGGAGGAATGAACCAAGAGCAGGCATCTCACTAGAGACAACAAATTGCCTTCTAGCTCCTTTTATGTTTATTGCCAAAGCATATCTGTCATTTTACCCAGCTCCCTAATCTTCATTCATCTTTTCCTTTCATTGTGTTCTACTTCTTGAAGTGAACACTGTGAGAATGGGCTTTGACAAATATAATGAGCAATTAATTTCACCAAGTGTGGACCCAATAGAAATCAAAACTGTTAATAGTGTCCACTTCAACTATGATTATATTAATTTTTCCCTTTCCTATCATTTCTTCCTTTAAAAAATTTGTGCAGTTTCTGCTATGAATCTAGATATATTAAGACATCACTGCCCTGAAGATTTTAAGACAAATATGGCTCTAGAATGAAACAGTTTAAACAAAAGTCATAACAGCACCCATAAAATCATTTGAAAAATAGAAGAGTAAATTTAAATAATGGTTAATAACTAGTTTCCAATTAACAAGTTAAGCTCTAAAACTGAATGTAGCTAAAATCTTCACATCTATATACAAAGACACTTAAACTGCAATACATGGCTACTGTTCTAGTTTGCAAGCTGCTGGAATGCAATATACCAGAAACAGAATGGCTTTTAAAAAGGGGAATTTATTAAGTTGCATGTTTACATTTCTAAGGTCATGAGAATGTCCAAATTAAAGCAAGACTATAAAAATGTCCAATCTAAGGCATCCAGGGAAAGATACCTTGATTCAAGAATGCTGATGACATTCAGGGTTTCTCTTTCAGCTAGAAAGGTACATGGTGATATCTGCAAGCTTTCTCTTCAATGGCTTCCCCAGGGCTCTGTCTATTCTCTTGGTTCTGTCAGTTCTGGTGGCTCTCCGTGGCTCTAAAGCTTTTTCCAAAATGGTTCCCTTTTACAGGGCTCCAGTAAGCAACCCCACCTTGAATGGGTAGAGACACATCTCCATGGAAACCATCTAATCAAAAGTTACCACCCATAACTGGGTAGGTCACACCTCCATGGATAATTTAAAAACTTCCACCCAGCAATGCTGGATGAAGATTAAAGGACACAGCTTTTCTGGGGTACATGATAGATTCAAACTGGCATAGTTACCTACTAGTGTTTCTGAAAATCACAGCACTTTGGAACAGTAAAGTATCCTAGAGATCATCTCTTCCAACACTCTGGTATTTCAAATGAGAAAACTGAGACTCAGAAATACTTGTCTAAGTCATACAGCTCATTAGTGACTAAGAAAGGACTGAGAATAATTCTAATGTTGATTCAAGTTTTCATTGGTTTAGTCATTTAACTTGGCTTAGACAAAAACTTGTAGGTCTGTAAACATATCATCCTGGAAAATAATGTTTTAAATCTATACTTGAACTTATCCTTTCTTTAAACGTGTTTTAAAGGAGTCAAAATCAGTATATTAGTTAAGAGTCCTTGTTATGGTAAAGTAAGTTCATCATGTGAATACATTTTCATCAATATATTTGCCTAAAGTTGCAGATGACACAGCAAGAAGGACAAGAGGTGCTAAATATAAAGAGCTTGTATTCCTTTACCGGTTGTGCTTGGGCCTTAAGAAAGTGCACTTAAGATGAATTTTTTTATAACTTAAATGTCATGGGAATTCCAGCAAGAAATCTTTATGTACAAAATGGTACACAAGAGGGGAGAGAATCCAAAAATTTTCCACTCAGAATGGTAAAATTATAGCTCTATTTCCATAATCAAGGCAATTTCCCATCTTTAAAATGGCCATTATCTTTCAATTCCAAGAATAGCACAGTAGGTGATGCAAGCCTGAAGTGCTATTAGTAAATTCTAAGAGTTTCCTTAAATTGAATATTCATCAAGAGAAGGAACCAGGTTTTATATTTCACCACTACCCAACTCACGGTTATTCATGAGACTTCAAAAAGCTGACTGGCCAATTACAAATATACTACTAAGGAATAAAGCAAGATTGTTTTGTCACACAAATACAGAAACTTCTATCTTTGAATAATATTATATTTTAGTGGTCAGTATAACTGAGTTTCTCCAAAATGAAATTAAGCTACATATCACAAAGATAGTACACAAATATGTCCTGAACATAGCTTAACAACTTTATGGTAGAACCAACATACAATTAAGTGAATAACAATCATTGATATAAAAATTATGCAAATTCACATCTTAGTTTCACTAGCAATACTGCTTTCTGCTAATGAATTAGTACTGTGGAGTAGTTCTGAACAATCAAGAGCAGAGTAATTCCTAAATACAGTTGAAAAATATACTGAAATGCCTTCTAACTATGATGTACATTTTTCCTTTTTCACAAACTACATTCAGTCCAATAATTAATTCATACTGCATTGAAGGAACTAATAAAATGTGCAAAGTACAGTCTTTCTAACACTGTTAAAGGCAACTTTTCATATAATGCAAAAAATTTAAAAATATGTAAAAAATGTAAAGGAGTCAAAATGTATTTTTTATGTAAAGACAAAATTCCTGGAAAGAGGAAAGTTATTTTAAATCTAAAATATAAGAAAATATACTGATAGGTAATCAGATCCTATCCCCTGTAACCTGCCATACTGTGGAGAGAACTGGACAATCCATGGGAAAATCTCCAGCCTTAATATTTGTTTTAAATAAGAGATTATTCCTCAGAAGTGGATGAGTTTACCAAAGTTGTAAAACCCCACATCTAGCCAAGATGTGGCCCCTCTAAGGAAAGCTAACAGACTTAGTTTAGAAGATTAAAGCATTAGAAACCATCAATGAGGAGGAACAAATCAGGGAAATACTAGACAAAGACTTAAAATATGGTCCAGAACACGTTGAAAGAACTAAAAGAAAACATGGACAAAGAACTAAAGGACATTAGGAAAATGGTAGATAACCAAAAAAATTAATAAAGAGATAGAAATCATGAAACAAAACAGAGCTGAAGGCCACAATAAACTAAAACATTCCCTCAAGGAGTTCAAACACAGATTGGAACTGCCAGAAGAAAGAATCAGTGAACTTGAAGTTAAAGCAATTGAAATCATTCATTCTGAGAAACAGAAAGAAAAAGAATGAGAAAAAGTGAACAGAGATTGAGGAACCTGTACGACACTATCAAGTGTACCAATAAATGCATGTGGTAGTCTCACAATGAGAAGAAAGAGAGAAAGGGACAGAGAGAATATTTGAAGAAATAATGACTGAAAGTTCCCAAATATAATGAAAGACATGAATATACACACATCCAGAATGCTCAACAAACTCCAAAGATAAAACCAAATAGACCCATATCACAAAATAATATAATCAAACAGTTGATTACACAAGATAAAGAAACTTCTGAAAGCTGCAAGAGGGAAACACCATGTCACATACAAAGGAGCCCCAATAAGATTAAGTGTCAATTTCTCATTGGAAACCATGGAGGTAAAATGGTAGTGAGTTGACAAATTTAAAGTGCTGAAAGGAAAAAACAATTCCAACCAAGAATTCTATATCCAGCAAAAATGTCTTCCAAAAATGAGGGTGAAATGAAGACATTCCCAGACAAACAAAAGCTGATAGAGTTCACCATCACTGGATCAGCCTATAAGAAATGTTAAAAGGAAATTCTACAGGTTGAAAGGAAAGGAAAATTGACAACAAATTGAAGCCAAATGAAGAAATAAAGATCTCTGGTAAATGTAATGACTTGAATAAGTATAAATGCCAGTACTATTGCATTTTTGCTTCATGACTCCACTTTTTATTTTTTTTAGAATATAAAAGCCAAACTCTAAAATGCAGTGACAAATCAATGGTTTTGGACTTATAATGTATGAATATGTAATTTGTGATGAGAGTTATATAAAAGTGAGGAGATGGAGGGGTATTGGAACATAGTTTGTGTATGCCACTGAAATTAAATGGGTATCAAACCAAATGAGATTGATTTATATTTAGGATGTTAAATTTAAACCTCATGGCAACCTCAAAGAAATATTGGAAAATATGCAAGCTCACAGAGTCAGAAAATAGAGTACAAGTTACCAGAATGGGGTGGGGGGCAGGGAAATGGGGAGTCAATGCATGATGGGTATAGGGTTTCTCTTTGGGGTAATGGAACTTTCTAGTAATGGATGGTGGTGAGGCTACCACAACATTGTGAATGTGATAAATCCCATTAAATGATATGCTTTGGAGTGATTGAGATGGGAAAGTTTATGTTGCATATATGTTCTATGATTTTTTTAACAAAGAAAGAGCAACTAAAAGAGACAATAATTAAATGCAACATGTGATCCTGGATGGGATCTAATAATGTATGAGAAAAGGTTCAAAATGACATTATTGGGACATATGAAAAATTGGGATATGAACTGTAACTTTATATCAATCTTAATTTTCTTGAATTTGATAACCACACTTAATGTGGTTACTTCAGTGAATATCCTAATTTGTAGGAAATGTACATGGCACTACATGACCTTATTAAGTCTTCAAAGATCATGAACTATACAATCTCTTCACAAATCTTTATAAAATGGACAGATATACAGATGGATGGATTGATATATAGGTGGATGTATAGAATAAAGAGGCAAATGTGGCAAAAATGTTAAAATTGGTGGATCTGAGTATCTAGGGATGGGTTATGTTGGAGTTCTCTCTATGGGATTTGTATTTCACTCCTCTCCTATAAGTTTGAACTTATTTCAAAATAAAAAGTTTAAAGAATAAAAAATATAGCCCAGGTTATGCTGTGATAATATGTTAATCCCCAAATCTTAGTGCTTTAATTCAAAGTAAGTTTATTTCTCATTGAAGCTACAAAACAACGTGAGTAATGGGAAGCTCTACTCCACAAAGTCATTCAAATATCCGGACTAACTGAGACTCCACTGTTTTTCAGCTGCATCCTTCCAGGTCACCAATGCAGGGGAAAAGATAGCTGCTTCATTCAGAAATGATGGACATCACATCTATTCACAGCCTATCGACCACAATTAATTACATGGTCCTGCCTAACTGCAAAAATTCTGGAAAATGTGGGGAGCATATGTATCTGATGAACAGTTTATAACTCTTCCACAGTCTCTTGTTAATTGTTTAACCTTGGCCAAGTCACTTGACCTCTCTATGTCTTAGTTTCCTTATCTGTAAAATGAAGTGCTTGCCTTAGAGGGCTGGTATGAGGGATTAGATGAGTTAATGCATAAAAAGCATGTAGTACAGAGCTCAGCACATAGCTGCCATTTTTCTTCTCTAGCACAATGAATTAGTAATGGTGCTAGAGATAAGATACCTTATAAACTGAGTTTCAAATGACAAGAACATGCCCTGTTTATACCAAGAAAGGGGCTAAATTTTTCCTCTGCTAGAATATAGGTGAATTTATGGCCAGACTTACAGGCAAGTCACAATAAGATAGACAGATAGGATTTTATGGTATTGCTGCCATTTGGTTATAAAGTATGACAAAAGAATCAATATAAACAATAGTTTGGGATTCAGACAAACCTGCATTTGAATCCTGGCTCTGTCACCTATTGTTGCAACATCCTGGGGAAGTCCATGACAGGGTCTTTATAATAACATTGACTGTTTTATTTGAAGAGTTCCAGGTCATCATTGGTAGGAAGTTACTGCAATTTTCTAGGAGGGGCATAAAAATGGCCTAAATGGAGGTAATGACAATAGGTAGGTACAGTTTCAGCCTAGTAAAATGTCTATTACAGAGGAACTAGAACTAGAGACATGGTAGCCTACTCAAAGCATCTATAATTAGAAATTTCAGTGAGGAATAATTCACAATATATTAGGTAAGTAGAGAGTCAGACATGAAATTTAATTATAATCACCAAGTCTAAAATGTCAGAGGCAGGATTGGGTTTGGGACAAAGTCAAAATTTTAGGACTAAATGGAGAAAAGTTGAAAGTAGTACAAGTTAGAAAACATGTGAGAAAATCCCAGCAAAATAACTGAGCATCAGTCTCCTCTTCTATAAAATGGGGAAAATAATAATTACCTAGTAAGGAAGTCATGATGATTCAATGAGGATATAAATGTAAAATACATAGTAGGATCACCAGCTGATGATAGACAATAAATGGCTATTTCTTGTTTTCAAAGGTAGCTCAAACCTATTTATAGAAATCTCATGTTATAAATAGCCTTTAACTAAACTCTTTGATGACATATGAGGGGAAAAGTGCTTCCAGTCATAACAATGGCAAATACCATGAATAGAAAACCAAATTGGGAAGCTCTCTGTATTAATCAGGGTCCTCTAGAGAAACAGAACCAATAGGAGATTTCTGTAAATAAGAGATTTATAAAAGTATCTCATGTGACCATGGGGATGCAGGTGTCCAAAATCTGTGGGGAAGGCCAAAACGCTGTCAACTTTGATGAAGGTCCTTGACAAGCTCCACAGGAGAGGCTGGCTGGCTGAAGAAGAAATAAAATTTCTCCCTTCTTCCTTAAAAGTCTTCAACTGATTGAAAAATCTCATTGTAGAAGACACTCCCTGAGTTGATCATAGATGTAATCAGCCACAGATGTAATCAACTGACCGATGATTTAATAAATCAGCCATGAAATGTTCTTATAGTAATCATTAGGCCAGTGCTTCCTTGACCAGCCAACTGGGCACCATCACCTGGGTAAGTTGACACATGAACCTAACCATTATACTCTCCAACATCATAAAGGTTCTTTCCTCATTTTCTAATTCTCAGGAAACCTGTATACTATCTTGTATCTTCCGTCTCAGCTTTCCAGGTTGCTATGACAAATACCACACACTGTTCAGCTGAACAAAAATTTATTGTTTTACAGTTTCAGAGACTAGGAGTCCAAACCCCAGGTGTCAGTAAGATTGTGAGTTCTTACTGAAATCTACAGTGTTCTCATTCTGACTAGCTGTAGTCCTTGGGGATCTTTGGCTGGCATCTTTGCCTCCTATCACATGGCAAACTCCTTATGGCTGCTCTTCCAGTTTCCATTGGCCCCACTAGCATGGAATAAGGTCTATCCTGATTTAGTTGGGTCACCTTAACTAAAAATAACATCTTCAAAAAGTCAAATTTATGAGTGGATTCACATCCACAGGAATGAAGTTTAAGATAAAGAACATGCCTTTGTTGGGGTATAAAACTTACCACACTTCTCTCAACTTGGCTGTCATCTGCTTCTCCCAATTTTTACCCATCTTCTTTTAGGGAGATAAGCTTTCCCATTGATATTAATGATTAATCACTCTCAGAAATAGCCAAAAATCACCCCTGAAGGTCACAGAAGAAGGAGGTTCTACTGGAAGGAAAAAAACTCAATTCCAAATAATGTGCCCTTGTCCTAAAGAATAATTATTAATTATTATTAAGTATAGCATTTTCAAAATAAAAATATGCTATAGTATTATTAGGTATGAATAGAGAGAATAAAAAAATACAATTTGAGTAGACCTGTATATCAGCCTTACCTTCATCTAAGAACTTCCAAGTTCATACACTCGGGAAAATTTCCTTTTTATATATATCTTGGAATTTTAGAGTTATAAGTACCCACAGAGATTCTCTAATCCAACACTCTCTTTTACAGATAAATTAAAAAGCCAAATATGCTTGGGAGTAAGGTTTGTGCTAGTTATAATTAGTCTCTACATTCATAGAACAATGCACTTGCCACTATACCATACTGCCTCTCTCAATCACATTGCACTCTGAAACATAAAAGATCACTTTTAGAGTTTTAACAGTTTGGTAAGCTTTCCTACCAAGTTGATAAGAAAGCTTTACCATGACTTCAGCTATTTATTTAATTTCACAATTATTAAAGTTGAAATTTGTTACAAGTTGTTACAGCAGTCAGTCAGAACAATCACTAATTCTTTTCAAGATTTCATTGAATTTCTACAGGTTTCACTGGAACTTCATTTAACTATTCAAGGGAGAAGAAGCAAGAGAACATCTCAAATTAAATAAGAAACTGGATTCACACCAACAATGATAGAAAAAAATACTCATTTCTTGTGGGTTCATTTATTTCCTGCATTTAATGAATATACCAATGTTCACAGAATACATCTATGGAGATCAACAAACTATTGGGAAGAAATTGTGTGTGTGTGTATGTGCTTATGTGATTTTATTGATTTTTAAGAAAAGTCTTATTTTCCAATTAATTATGTGTAATCATAATCACTTCCACCTTGCCATAGTGGGTGTAAATGCCTAAGTGAATCACCATGAAGTTAATTCCAGGTGTGAAAATAATAGAGCATTAAAAGTCCCTTGGGTGCACAATGGTGGTGCAGTGGCAGAGTTCTTGCCTGCCATGCCAGAGACCTGGATTCGATTCCCACTGCCTGCCCATGAAAAAAAAAGTCCCAAATTATGCCCAAGACTTGTAATGTGCTCCTCCTTAAAATTGTGTGCTAATGCCAAAAATTTCCAAACACATGTAGCAATTTCTAGAACTGTTTATGTTTATATTGGTAAACAAAATATTCTATAGGCAAAATACTAACAAAAATTTGGATTATAATTTTTCAGATTAAAAATTTTGCACCTAGACTAGTAGAATAAATGAGTACAAGCATATTGTGTGCAAAGTAAATGTGTGCCTTCTATGCAGTTTTAGTCAATAACTCAAGAATTCACTTCCAGTACTCATTTCATATTTTCCAACAAGGTGGTTAGAAAAAGAGCTGTCCCCTCACCTACTTTATCAATGTCCCACCCTACTCCCCAGGTACCAATTCTGTTCTATCTTTCCATTGGCCCTTATTCACAGTTGGCTATATCACTATTTTCCCAAGATAAAAACTAATAATGAATTCTGCTATTTCTCTCCTATAGACATTTGCACTTCTTAGACTCTGGAAAGCAGAAAAGCAATCTGTGAGCCAAATATGATTTGTTTTTATGAGTGGAAGCAATATGATTTGTGGGATGTTCTCTCAAAATCCACCTATTTCCATCCCAATATCAGGACTGGAAGTAGAATCCTAGATGAGTTAGGGGATTGAAAAGCTTATACAGTCTATTCTGAAATTCTTAGTATGAGGTAGTCCTTCCTTCCAAAAGATGAGTTCTGTCCTTGTGTTGGAGGTAGCTTGATGTCATTGTGACTGGCATTTTGGCACATTCACCTATGGCATCTTCAAATGCAGCCTGGAAAACTGATTTGACAAGTGAATTAGCATGTTAGATAAGAATAAATAAATCAAAAATCCCTCTAAATGAGACTAACTGTAGCTTCTATAAGGACCAGGTAAAGTTCTAGTTCCTATGTAAAATTTAGGGGAAAAAAATGGACAGGACACTGTTTAAATGCCAACCACTGGTCAGTGTCTTAGTACTGTAAGTATTACGTATAAAGGGGCTTAGATCTGATCTATTCCTTTTATTCTACAGTCATCTATCAGATCTTACCTACCTGCCTGGCAGGGGAGGCTAAATCTAAAGCCAGAATGATTAATATTGATTCCTTATCAAGACTTCTTTGAAAGGAGACAAAAATTCTACCTCTAATCAGGGTTGGTAAGAAGGGAGCTTGTGGAAAGACACCACAACACTTTGGTTCTTGTTCCTTGAAGCATTATATCACATCAGGGAGTTTGTAGGCCTTGTATTTCAAGTATCTTTAGAATTTCTCCTCTCCCTTTCTAGTTACAGTGTGCCTTCTTTTAAAGTAATATCTTATATCCCTTAGCAACACCTTGAAAACAGCTTATCACTCTTTACAACCTGTTTCAGTATCAGCATTCTTCAATTTTTCCCAAAGAATCAAATCTTATAAAGAGCAACATTTAACAAGCAATGGTTTTCAAAGCATCTACTAGAGTTCTATAAAGGTCACAAAATTCATTGCTGCATATGTAATCCACCTCTATTTGAAGTAGAACTGTTCCATTTATATATGTTATATACATTGGGGTTCTGAAGATGTTACAAAAATGCTTCATAGCTGCAAGCAATTGGCAGTTCCTCAGAAAGTTAAGTATAGATTTATCATATGACCCAGGAATCCCACTTCTAGGAATATATCCCCCCAAATTGAAAGAATGGATAATTGACACACTGATGCTCATAGCAACATATTCACAGTTGCTAAAAGGTGGAAGGAACCCAAGTGTCCATCAATAGATGAATGGATAAACAAAATGAGGTATAGACATCTGATGGAATATTATTTGGCTGTAAAAAGGAATGAAATTTGGATACATGCTACAACATCAATGAACTTTGAAGGCATCATGTGGAGTCAAATAAGCCAGACACAACAGGACAAATATTTTATGATACCACTTACAGAAGAATTAGAATATGTAAATTCAGAGAATCAGAAACTGGAATACAGGTTATTAGGGGCTGGGGTAGGGGTGGAGAATGAAGAATTCTTACTTAATTGGTAGAGTTTCTGTTTGGGGTGATGGAAAATTTTTATAAATGGATGGTGGTTATGATAGTACAATACTGTGAATGTAATTAACACCACTGATTTTGTATTTGAAAGTGGACAAAATTTTAGGTTATCTATATCCTGCTAGAATACAAATTTTAAAACATGGAGCCATACAATACAAACAGTGAACCCTAATTTAAACTATGGACCTAATAATGTAATTATACTGATATTGTTTCAATTGTAACAAAGATACCATAGTAATGCAAATGTTAATAATAGGGAAAGCTGTGTGTGTGAGGAGGGTATATGGAAATTCTGTACTTTCCACATGATTTTTCTATATACCTACAACTTCTCTAATAAAAAAAGTGAGAACAAAAACATAACTGCCATTAATTTCTCAAATTAGTCAGCTGCTACTGTAGGAAGACACTGAGTCTAGTCTTGAGAATATGAGAACCAAGCCTGTATATTTAAGGTATGCAGGAATCATGGTTGTAACAAATACTTATGCTGCTAGGAGGGAAGATCTTACCAGGGCACCCCCAAGCCAGGGACCTTGGATATGGGAAAACCAGAGGAGGAATGGTGTAAATATCCAGCCAAAGTGGGTGCAGTAAAATGGTGGAAAGAGAACCCAGTGGGAGAATAGACTCATAGAAAAACTCTCTACTTCACCATTTGTACTTGAATATATTCTGGATATTTGGCAGAAAATATGGGTTAGCAACTCAGAACACCAACTAAAGTGAACTCTGTGGTAAGATCAGGTAGCATAAAGTCATCATCTCTAAAACTCAATGCCTAGTGTGTGCTCAATTCATGTTTGTTAAATTGAATTCCATCTTGAATTCACTCTATCAGCATCCTGGATTTAGATATTTTATCACCTTTACCTGTACTTCCATGTTGGTCATTTATCTGCTATAACAGTGCCTTTGTTAATTAGCTTGTCCACATGCCTTGCATATCTCAAAGTAAGATAAATACAGACAAAACATAGCCAAAAAATCAGGAGCAATTTTTTAATAGAAGCTTACAATTGTCCTCGTTACTGCTCCTTCATTTTGCTTTTGGGGGATGATTTAAGAACAATAAAACCACTTCTTTCTATAATACCTTTACAATACTCAAGTTTTTCCATTACCTCTTACATATTTGTTTAAAACACAATTTTAAAACACATAAGGGCATCAAATCAGGGAACCCTTATTTCACCACCCCATGTCTGAGAGAGGTGGGAGTGTAGAAGAAAGAAAGAACCTGTCATTCATAGCTTCAAGCAGTTGGAATGCCTTTGGGAGTTCAGGTGACAGCGAACAAAACTAAACCACCAAAGACTTTCTTTATGATCCCTCTTGTTCCTCTACTTAAGCCAACAGACCAAAGCCCTACATACCAAATTCCCTAGCTGTTCCTGGTGCCAAAGCAATTTCAACATCAAAAGCCCACTCAACCCAGGAGAATAAGAAACACACATGCACTTACCACTGTTTGATTAAAGCTCAAGTACTGTATATTAGAAAGCTTCTGCCCTTTAGAAAGCTCAAAGCCATGTGTGCCTTTGATTACCTACTCTCCAAAAAGCCTGACATTGCTTTTCTGCTTCATCAAAGGTTAGAGAAAAATAGTGAAGAATTTCTACCCCAGTTATATTTACCACACCACCTCAAACTGTTAAGGAGAACTTGGAAAGTGACTTTCACATACACAGAGTATATTAATAAAATGCATGTACAGCTTGACTGTTGAGGCATTTATAAATGTAAAATATATGATAAAACTATTTCTGATATTATTGATGCACCACTTGCAGTATCGATAGCAAAACTAAAATTTCAAAATTACAGCGTTGTCTGATGTTTCAGCAACAATTTTGAAATGTAATGGCCCATAATAGTTTAATGCTGATGATACCTTTAGCAAGGAATTCTAATCAGGTTTCAAAAAATATTTAATAACATGGGAAAATGCTGATTTACAATAAAATTAAGAGAAGGGTATAATACTTTCCATGTGTATATATAATACATATATATAATACTGTATACATATACGTACATCATGGTCAGGTTCATGTGTCATCTTGGCCAGGCGGTGGTACCCTTTTGTCTGGGTGGATAATGCTGGCCTGTCTGTTACTATGAGGACATTTCATCGAATTAAATCACGATCACATTGGCTGCATCCACAGCTGATTTCATTTGTAATCAGCCAAAGAGAGTGTCTTCTGCAGTGAGTGACATTTAATCTAATCACTGGGAGGCTTTTAAGGAGGATTCAGAAGAGACACTCTTCTCTTCCTGCTTTGGCCGGCGACTCTCTCCTGTGGAGTTCATCCAGACCCTTCATCAGAGTCGTCAGCTTCACAGCCTGCCCTGTGAATTTTGGACTATACATTTCTCAAAAGTTACATGAGATATGTTTATAAATTTTATATCTATGGATATTTCCTGCTGGTTCTGTTTCTCTAGAGAACCCTAGCTAATATAGCTTGGTACCGAGAGTGGGGTGGTTCTTAAGAAACAGAATCTTAAAAATGGTTTTTTATGATTGATTTTCTACTCTGACTGGACTCAAAGGCACTAAGGACTCTGATTCCCATAATCAGAGTGACACTCCTAATACATGGAGTGAGTTGGCAATAGAGATAGTCAAAACATCACCAGTCACTTCTCCTAATGCTTCACTTGTATGAAGCCAGGCTCTGGGGGATAATGTTTTTGACATCTTTATGGAGTTTTGTGGAAATAAGAGGTATAGATGGGTTGGCTGGTTGTTGTTAAATGCACTGGATACGTTAAGGAGTGAAAGGGATGGGCTTAAGACTTAAAACGAGAAGCTTAAGCACCGTCTGACAGATGTAGCAGTTTCTATGAGTGTCCTGAAGGAAAATCTTGTTTCCTGTAGCTGTAGACTTGAGATTTCTGAAAATCAGACACAGAATCTTATTGTTAGAGTAGCAACTTTACAACATAAACTGAAATCTCAATGTTGCATGGTGTCTGCCATTAAAGTGAGGGCATTGATTGGAAATGAGAGGGACCCTGAAAAGTGGGATGGTGACATATGGATTAATAATGATGTTGGGGGTGTGGTTGAAACCCTAGGTCATGCTAAGTCTTCTCTAGATAGCCCTGTAATTGTCTTCCCTGAGGACATAGCCACCCCAACTCCAGCCTGCCCTGAGGAGTTGGCCACCCACCCTCCACCTGAAGAGATTAGCCCTAGAGTGATTAATCTTGTTTCATCAGATGAAACTGCAAATGAATGCCCTGAAGCAAATGGCTTGGAAGATACTTCTAATTTCTTTCATGACCCACCCGCAGCACCCCTCATTTCTTCCAGACCTATAACTAGACTAAAGTCCCAACAGGACCCAAAAGGTGAAGTACAAAGTATCACTGATGAGGAGGTGTGTTATACTCCAAAAGAACTGTGTGAGTTTTCCAATTTATATAGACAGAAATCAGGGGAATATGTGTGGCAATGGATTTTAAGGGTGTGGGATAATGGTGGGAAAAATATAAAGCTGGATCAGCTGGATTTATTCATATGGGCCCACTAAGCAGAGATTCTGCATTCAATGTTATAGCTCAAGGGGTTAGAAAAGGCATTAACAGTTTGTATAGATGGTTGGCTGAAATATGGATCAAAAGGTGGCTGACATTACCTGAGGTTGAAATGCCAGAACTTCCCTGGTATAATACAGATGGGGGGATCCAGAGGCTTAGAGAGATTGGAATGTTAGAGTGGATTTATCCTGCAAAGCCTGCTCTTACTCCCCAGGAATGTCCAGAGGATGCACCTTTTACCAGAACAGTGAGAAATAAATTTGTGAGACTAGCACCATCATCCCTAAAGAGCTCTGTGGTTGCACTTCTCTGTAGGTCAGATATTACTGTAGGAACTGCTGTCACTGAGCTGGAATCCTTAAACACAATGGGGATGACAGGATCCTGAGTTGGCAGAAGCCAGGTGGCAGCACTTAATCACC